>JAQMYK010000036.1:18117512-18131889 GCA_030014345.1 Clarias buthupogon
TCAGGAAAACGGATTTCTGGCATCCTCTGTGTGTGTATGTGTGTCGCGCCATTCCTATCTCTCTCTCTCTCTCTCTCTCTCGGTCTGTGTTGCGAGCGGAGGGAGGGAGGCGTCACCTCCGGTTTGTAGGTCGTTATCTTGCGCGAGAGTGAGAATGAGCGACGCCTGGCGCGAGCGCTGCCGTGCTGTGTAAATCTCAGCGCATCCCGTGTGTGTGTGTGTGTGTGTGTGTGTGTCAGATCTGATGGGAGTCAACGCGGATCCAGGTGCAGCACCAACACACAGCAGAGGTCTTGTTTTATTTTATTGTGCAATGTGATCTCTGTCGCTTGAGCTTTTACTTTCCACGGAAAGCGGAGGTGGAGAAGAGCAATTGGACCTGGATATATCCTTTTTGTTGTTGTTGTTGTTCATTTGGGGGAATACTACTAAATCACTACGCTGGTATCCTAATTGGACTGGACTGGACTGGACTGGACTGGGCTGTGATGTGGGACAACGTCCGAAATACGATAAAGCATCGTGGATGAGTCGGAGTCGGACTGTAATTGTGGTCGGCTTTGTCGTTCGTCTTCGGCCCCCGGATACGCATTTTTCTGAGGGAACCCATCAGGGCAGATAGGGGGAGATATAGACGTAGGGGAGAACGCATCAGAGCTGGAAAACCCAGAGTGCTTAATAGACGGAACGAGAGAGAAAGAGAGGGGGAGAGGAAGCAAAGAACATTAAATCATGCTGCCTTCACAAGAAGCCTCCAAGATCTATCACGACAACTACATGCGCAACTCGCGGGCCATCGGCGTGCTGTGGGCCATCTTTACCATCTGTTTCGCCATCATCAACGTGGTGGTGTTCATCCAGCCCTACTGGATAGGCGACAGCGTCAACACGCCGTACGCCGGCTACTTCGGCCTCTTCCACTACTGCATGGGGGAGGGAAGCTCGAACCGAGAGCTCAGCTGCCGGGGCACGTTCTCCGACATGAGCTCCATGCCATCAGGCGCCTTCAAGGCCGCCTTCTTCTTCGTGTTGCTCTCCATGGTGCTCATCCTGAGCTGCATCGCCTGCATGGCGCTATTCTTCTTTTGCAACACAGCCACCGTGTACAAGACGTGCGCCTGGATGCAGCTGATCTGCGGTGAGGACCTCTCTTTTCTCTTCTTTATAGCTTTCTTTTTTTTTCTTTTACAGATGCTGGTGACGCGAGCTGCGAGGCAATCCGATGATCTCAGGGGTGAATTGTGTTCAAGTGTGGTTTCTTAAATTGGCCTGCATTTAAAACCTTCCATTGTGGAAAATGCCATTTGCTGTAAATCCATGCTGTAAATCAGCCTTACCTGCTGAGTACTGATAGAATGTATGCACACAATCGCCTACTGCATCAACAGGCTCTGATTTATGCATACCACAGCTTGATGAATGATCAGGAAGTGATTTATGCAATTTAAAATATATGATATGTGTAGGAACTGTTTTGCTACATGCTTGTTGTTCTGTCAGGTTTACATGCAATGATTAAAGGTTAGTTTATAGACTTGACCTCAATGTTTGTTCAGCCTTAGAGTAGTTCTAATCAGGTGAACCATACCACGTACTGTACATACACATGTTAAATGCCCGAATGTTAAATGTGGTGGAACCTGTGCTAATAAATCTTAGTACACACCTCCAGCTAATAAGAAAAAAAGTGTAAATGAAGTAGTTCTTCGAGTTCACTTACTTTAATCTGCCTGTGATGCAATGTGGTAATAATACACAAAGCAGAGATGATTTCCTATGCTGGCTTGAAAAGAGGAACACTTACTGTATGATTACACTCGAATGCACACACACATACGCACGCGCACACACACACACACACACACACACACAAGCAAACACACAGAGAGTCACAGATGCTGTGTATTATTATAACGCATGATGGCACTTTCATACTGAAACGAGAGGATTTTTTTTTTTTGCAACATGAAATGTGGCCATTTTGTAAAGAGAATGACAATTCATACAGAAGGTAGTCGTTCCATGCTTCTGGATGTACAAGGTGGGATTTACAGTTGTAAATCAACCCATCTTCTGTCACATGATTCACACAACCAATCATAAGCAATGATAATCATCAAGGTGCAACAAAATGGATGCTTCGCAAGCATGACACTTTGTCAATGAAACATTAATGAATAAAGTTTTTTTGTGCCATGCATAAAACTAAGATCTCATATGGTGACTAGTGGCTATATGCATGCTCACAGACATATTAACAATACACACACATCTTTGCTATAAATATATACCCCTATGGAGTAGTGTTCATTTAGACCAACTTTTTAGAAAGCACAACCTGAAACCTCAACCCTTTGTTCTTTCAGAATGAGAACATGGCGAGAGATCCAGAAAAGGTGGGAGAGAATAGTACATTTTCTTGTTACATTTAAAGTATTTTGCAGACTATTTTTCCTCTATCCAGCGCAACATATAGAAGTAGGCCTCTTCACACTAGTGCAAATGGGCCAGAGGGAGAAACTATGACCTGCAACTTCTGAGTCATTAGATAGTGTGATTGTTGCTTCTTCTCATTTCAGGTCAAATTCCTTTTGCATTTTCATTCAGACCTGACCTTTTTGGGTTTTTTTTTTTTAATGCCTTTTTCTTTCAGAAAGGTCATAGTATTTGTTTATTTGAAATAAGACGTTTATGAAAGAAGGGCATTATCGTGGCCTTTAAATACATTGCAACATCTCTCTCTCTCTCTCTCTCTCTCCCCTCTACTCACCATGCACTTTATGAAGTACACCTTTACCTGTACACAGTCGTGCATCTAATCAGCCAATCTCGTGGCAGCATTACAGTAAATAAAAGAGTGCAGATGTAGGCCAACAATTTTAGGAATTAATGTTCACATTAAACATCCTGATGGGAAAAATGTGATCGCAGGGATTTTAACCATGGCTTCCCAGCAGGAATTCTTATGTTGCCTAAGGTCTTCATATACACCAATCAGGCATAACATTAAAACCACTTTTGGGTTTTTTTTCACAGGTTTTGGGTTCCCCTTGTGCCACCTGGGCAGCTCTGGCCCCTTTAGGGCATGGCTTTGCAGGGTCTCTATAATTGTTCTGTGGTGTCTGAAATCCAGGATGTAGGCAGTGGATCATGTACATGCTGTGTGTTCTGGGGTGGGGCCTCTGGATTGGAATTGTCTAGTGCATCCACTGGTGCTCAACTAAATTGGGACCTGGAGAATTTGGAAGTCAGATTGACATTCATGGAGTCTTTGCTTGCTGGGCCCAGTGTGTGGTGGGCTGGTGCACTGGGTGTTCTGGCGTCTTTCTTTCATGGCCAGCACTGACTTTTTTGGTGATTTGTGCTGCACTAGCTTTACTATGGGATGGGACCAGCAGGCCTGGCCTTTGGTCCCCACAGGGATTGATGCTTCGTGGGTGCCCGTGAACATGTCATCAGTTTGTTGGTGTATAATGATTAATGTTGTTCATGTTACCTGGCGATAGTGTTGCGACATTATCTACCCAAAATACAACATTGGAAAAATGCTTTTTTGGAAAGTTAGAATAATTGAAAATTAAAATCGGATAATATTCAATGAATGTTGAATTAAAACAATGTTGCAATCAACCTTTATTTATAGTAATTATGCTGCACAATGTCTGACCGCACAGCCTCTGACCAACACTTTAAATTTAATCACATCAATTTCTAAGTTAAACAAAAGGTTATTAAACAAAAAAAAAGCTGGAAAATCAATTAAATATTTTGTTTTTAACTTTGCCAAGTATCTACAATTCTGTAGTGTAATATGGAGTTCACACTGGATCCTAACTGGTTTCACTAAACTGATCACACACATACATTTAGCATTTTTTTGTTTGGTGGTGGATTTTTTGTTTGCTGGCTTGTTTGATTTACCTCTCAGTTAAGTGAACAGGCTCACCCAAACTGGACAGTAGTCAAGTTTGCGTGAGTCTGTTGAATGTTGTGTGTGAAATTCCCAGGTGATCAGTATCTAAAATACCCAAACCAGGCCATCCAGCACCAACAATTCATTTACTGTAGATACAATTTTTCTCATCCTGATGTTTGATGTGAACAGTACGTGAGGATCCTGTATCTGCCTGATGTAATGCATTCCGCTGCTGCCACATGGTTGACATTTACAATATGCATTCAAGTCAAACCGGAACTTTTAATTGTGCAGAATAACATAACAAAGTTATGAGAGTAACAACTCAATTTATTTCTCTATATAATCCCCTGCTACACTAATGCACTTTTCCCAGCACTTGTAAAAAGCTTTCTCAGTATACCAGAACCATGATCGAACTGTCTGCTTCATGTCTGAAACGCTGGTTTACCAAGAACTCCTTTAATGGCCCAAACATGTGGAAATGGCTTGGAGTGAGGTCAGGATTATATTTGTCAGGATTATATTTGTAAATGATTGTGTACAGTTCACACAGACAGATGTGTCTCTTCCGTAACTTGCCCACAAGTTATCTGTTGATTTACAAGATTCAGGCGTTTTCACTGAATGTTCGCAGGAACGCCTGCAGTGGGTTCCGAGTCACCTGAGCCAGGATTGTCATTCACGGATGTACTGCCTTCTTTAAAAAGTTTGCACAATTCAAAAGTTTGCGTCTAAGAGTCTCATCATTGTGCTATACTTGTAGTCCTCTGTAAATGTCAATCGGTTTTATGCCTGTGTTCATCATCAAATTTTATTGCACGCCTTACAGATAACTGCATTAGTGTACAGGTGTTCTTAATAAAATAAAATTAATCAAATTAGTTCCTCCTCCTCTATTGCATTTCTGTTCATGTTGTCATGTTAAAAGACTGAGATGGTGTCTATGGTGTTTTGCTAAAAGAAATGTTAATGCTTGGGGTTTATTTAGGCAATTATGGGTGTATTTGCGTGCATGTGTGTGTGTGTACGTGTGTGTGTGCTTGTACAGTATGTGTGTGCCTGTGTGTGATAGTGCTGTGTTGGCACCTTGTTTTCCTTCCCCTCAGTAACACCGGCTCAGTTTGCTTGCCCTGCTACATTTAGCGCTCACACTTCTCATCTTTGGTCATGTTTGTTTCTGTATTACAGGGACATTATCAGGGTGCAAAATCTTTCACTTTCAAAACGCCTGAATAACCTGACATTTCTGTTAACATTTGCGCTGCTAATATCAGGGGTTTTTGTTCTGTGCTTTAAGTGGCATCAAGGTGGTGATGTATAGTTTAGTGATACTGTGATCCCAAAACTGCTTAATTTCTCTGTCTGCACCCACTCTCACATCTTCCTTTGGCTAAAGAGACAGACTGTCCTGCAAGAGAAAGACACTGGGGAACATCGCAAAGTTACACAAACACCTATTTGATAACATGAGTTGTGCTGTGCTCTTGCTCCACAATGTTTTAACTCCCATGAGCCAAAAACATGACGTAAATAGTAGATGGGCAAATCTAAATTGACCCAAGTGTTTCAATGTTTGTGGGTGTGTTTGTGCATGGACTGGCATCCTATTCAGTGTGCATTCCCATGGTGCACCCAGGCTTTTTCAGGACAGGATCCTTCACCCTGAATCTAACTTAATCCAGAGCTGCACAAACTATAAAAAAAAAAAAAAAGAACAAATAAAATAATTAATTAATTGAATCATTCTTTGTAACATACCATATACTATACAGGACAGTGAAAATATCATCATTTTGAACACAACCAGATCTTTTGCTCTATCTTTTTAGACAAACAGAAACATATCCACTGATAGTCAGTGACCAGATGAAATATTCACACATACTGTAATATACAGTTTTGCTTCATTTCTGACTTAAGCTGTGTCAGTCCTATAGGGAGAAACTTAAATTTTTCAAATTAATTCACTTAATATGCATTTGCTATTAATTATTAGCCTCTATTTTTCTAACTATTTTATTATTTTTTTCTTTCCTATTTTCTTGAATGCTACCAGCTGTATTTAGCTCAGTGCGACTGCAGAAGCTTCACCTGAGTCTCAGCTGAACTTTGAAATGCTTTTCTGTACAGAACGAGGGATGTGGAATTTGACCCCAATTACTTACGCTGTACTCGCGTTCCAGGTGACAAACAACCACCTGTAATGTACTTACATGCACCTCAATTTTGATTTGAGACAGCCTTGGAAAAAACCTGAAGTATCCTTTTATAACCTACAGACAGAAAAAAAAAATTTGAGACTTGAATACAGACATGAGGTAGTAACGTGGATGTGTACAGTATGTGTGTGTGTGGGTGAGTGTGTGGGTGCATGTGTGGGTGTGTGTGTATTGGGAAAGAAAAAAAAAACCTAACTGGCGCAAGATACTCGTGTACTGTGATCAGCTGTAAGCTCTGAGCTCAACAAAGATGAGACAGATTTGCTGTGTGAGGAGGGAAAAAAAACTGCATCGCTGACACTTTCTCTTGAATGTTGACAGCTGGTTTTGAAAGCGACCAGATGCCAAGCTCAAGATCCCTTTCTGTCTAATTTCTTTCCCTAATGCTAAAGAACATGAACATATCCACCGCAAGTCAGTGACCAGGTATGAAAACAAAATAATCCTTCAAATATAAACACAAGACAAAATGTGCACAGATATTCCATGAGGACTAGAAAAGATAGTCAGTAGTGGCATTGAACTTGGGATACAATAAGACTCTGAGTTGTAGTGAAGCCTCATCTTAGGAAATCATCAGCATCCCATAGCAATAGACAGCTAAAGGCAAATGCTTATCAAAGCTAGCTAGATCTGTCTGTACATTTAACTATCACACACATAGTAAAGTAGAGTCAGTTATCCAGTTGTATGATTTACTGCAAGACACAGGACAACCCACCCACATCTAAATACAGGTACATTAACAAATCAAAAACCAAACAGAACATGTGAAAAAAAATTTGGTTGCATGACAACGGGTGGCTTATAGGAGCTGTAGTCCATTCTGAGCAGGATGACAGAGTAAACTTGCTGGGTGTATTAGGGATTCTTTTTTTTTACCAACAGCCATTGTCTGATAGACTGAATAATTAAGGTTAGAGTAAAACATTAAAGCACTCTTTGTATAGTAATATTGTACAGTATAACCTCATTGTATAGCCTGTCCTGTATAGTTATGTTAACGGAGTTACAGTTACACCGTATGACCAAAGTCTCATGGACACCTGATCATCACACCCATATGCAGCTCTTCTTCAAACTCTTGTCACAATGATCGAAGCACACAATTGTAGGGAATGGCTTTTTAATTTCCCTTTTCTGGAGATATGGGATCAAAACATGTTCCGGCATGACAGTGCCCCTGTGCACAAAGCAACGTCCATGGAAACAAGTGTCCTGAACTTGACTTGGACACCCTGACCTCAACACCAATGTCCAACTTTGGGATGAAGTAGAACACATTATGTTTAAAATCCCCACAGTCACCTACAAAAAAAGAGTGAATGGATATTAAGAAGCAAAAACAGGCTAAATCTGAGTGGGTTGTCCAAATAGCACACGAGTGTGATGGTCAGGTGCTCACAAACATTTGGCCATATAGTATATGTTGCATACTGTGTACTATAAAACTTATCTAGACCAGGATTAATGCTGATGCATGTTTGATTCTTGAAAAAGGAAAGCTTGTTAATTATAGAACATTTCTGCATAATTCTCAAGGTGTGTATTTTTGGTACTTTAATAGATGTTGTGTTGTACACTTTTAAATACATTGCGGAATTGCCTTTGAAGCAAATTCATTTACAGAGCACAGTTCTATATAGAAAGTGTAATAATCAATAATGACCATGTAAATCATTTAGATTATTGGTTTGTTACCTTCTGGTTTTTAATAAATTGTGTGCAAATGTGCTGTTTAAAAGAGAAATAAAAAACATACAATGCAAATTGCATAAAAATGTGATGTAAGTAATTATTATGAGTACTCAGAAAGAAAGGTGAAAGCTTCTTTACCGAAAAATTCAACACAAGGTTAGGAGCTCGACAATAGCCAGCAGCCTGATTCTTTCAATGATTTCTCCACTGAGGGCTATAGTATAGACTTAGACGTGTGTATTCGTGTGTGAGAGTGCTAGAGAGAATTCAACAGTTTACAATCAATATCATCAATAAAAGAAACTGATCATTTATTTAGGAAAAAAAAACAAATCATTTACCAGTGGGTAAGTGAAAATGATATTCATTTACTTATGATGGCTCTTTGAAATATGTTCCAGCTCTACTCAGCTAAATTAAAGCATTATGTTGGATCTCCCAGCTTTCTTACTCTTAATCTTTCGTTCTCCTTTTGAGAGTAAGCTTCTACCAACTCCACACTGCTGCATGCTAAGATATCATCAGCAGCAAGTGGGCTCCACACTGCAGGAATCACACAGAGATAGGAAAGATAGTACAAACCACACTGCCTGAACGCCTGGTTACAGATAAACGCACAGAATACTGAACAGTGTCATGGAGGTCATCCAGTTGAAATGAATAGTATTCCTGCAGATCAAGATGGGTAAGGCACTGAGCGAGGGAGTGCGGGTAATCGGATCGGATGTAGATTTAATGCTTTCGGATTTGGTGTTGATGATAGTTTAATCAGCTCTGTGATACTGACCTGCAGCTGTCCTGCCCGGGTCTCTCACCTGCTTTTATCAGCCCTCCCTCTTCCTTTCCCAATACTCAGTGTTAAACCCATGTTCTCCTGTAGCCTGTTCAGGTGGCCGTCTCTTTCCTTGGGTTCTCAGAGGCAAGATCTAAAAAGCAATAAGGGGAAGCAAGAAAAATAAACAAGGAAACCCAATTAAAGAAATGAGAAGATGCTTCCCAGTGGAGCAACAAAGAAGCTCTCTGTTTATCATTGCAATTTTGAATCCCAATAACACCACACTCATTTATGACCAGAGGTCCAACTCTGGTATTATTCATCATACTCTTTTCATGGGAGGGATAGCATATTCTTTCTGACCTGACACTAACAAAATGTAGAGGTCTGTAAGCTCATATACACTAGCTGCCACACTGGTAATGTTTAATTCGACCACCATTAGGCAATTTCAAGCCAGTTCATGTGTGCACTCTTTCACAATTTGAGTCTTGGAATATGCCTGTACCATCAGGGAATAAAACACTCTGGAATAGGGTGAGTCTGGATTCATAAAGACCACATGAACTTTTTCACATTGCTCCAAAGTTTAAACTCCCTAGCCAGAAAAAAATACTATTTTCTGATTAGGCTCATGAACAAGTTGTTTTGAGACCAAATTCAGCACTATGCATCCAGAGTTTAATAATGTGATTCCAATACTTTAAAATCTCCCTAGTTGTTTACTTTGCTAGACACAGGCCAATACTGTGACCCTTCAGAAATTTTCGTTTGTTGTATCAATGGCACTTTCCTTTGAGTATTCGTCTTCCCTATGATGCAGCATGAGCAGCAGGTTGAAAAGGTATGAATGCTGGCTTCATGTATTTTGGAAGCCTTCTCTCTGTTTAAGCCTTCTCTGGTTGGTAGCTACCGTGTGATAGGGAAGACCTACTGTGATGAAGAAAATGACCAAATTCGGAGACAATGGACTAAAACGCCCAAAAAAGAAAGAAATGAGAAGCACTGTGAATCTTGAGTATTTTACCACATGCTGTTATTAGATCTGGCCCTGATGTGAAAGTAGAACTAACCAGCTATTTCATTAAGCCTGAGCACTGAGCATGCTTATCTAACCAAACAACAATAACACTGGTTTGAAAGTGTTCACGCATAAATCAGAAGTGTTTGACTTTGCAATGGAAAAGCCTTATATTGTAAATATAAAAATGTGCAAAGTTTGCCAATGGCTAAACAATCCAATTCACCATCATTTACCATCAGCGCCTGCAAACGGCCAGGAGAAAACATGGATTAAATCCACAAGCAAACATGACAAAGGACTTATGAATTAGACTTCACGATGAATTAATACACCACGTTGCATCCCACTTCAGCTTCCCTCATCTTCTGCTCTCCACATTGCTCATGCAGCTCGTATAGCATACTGATAACTAGAGTATTGACTCTGAATATTGATGAGACCTGTTTTAGGATGCCAGTTGGATACAAAGCTTTACACACACATACATACACACATACACACAAGCAATGATTTCATCCATTCAATATATAAAGCTGCAGTTCATCTGTACCTGTATATACAGTAGGATGATGTCTCTTGGTGCCGCCATATACAGTACCTACTGTATCAGTTCAGTTGGTGTTAATTTGTCGTTCTTTCCGGTAAATTAGTGGTTAATTAGCTTTCATTTGAGGCAGTGCAATAGCTACAACTATCATTCATTTACTGTGTAACACAGATTTCAGGGTAGTATTTGGTACATAATACTGTATATTATTGATTCATGCAGACTTAGAAGGTTCCTCTGTCCATACAGAGATACATGGACAAAGTTTAATAATGTATGCGCACACACACACACACACACACACACATAATCATGTGCCACATATGGTGACCTTAACATTTAACCTATTTCTTATTGTACATGAGATAATATCCAGTAGCGCCCTGTCCACTTAAATCGAATTTATTATTAGCTCGTATGTCTGCATGAATGTTAAGTTCGGTTACATTGATTTAAATACTATAATACACAAATGCTCTTAAAGACATTCACATGGTCCTCCATGTGCACAAACACACACAGGTTCAAACATTACCAGCTATTTCAGTGTGTACGGTCAGACTAAGCTTTCAGGTTCAACTAAAATCTACATAAGCGTAGTCTCCTAGGATGACTCAGTGATAGAGAAAGACAGGGAGAGAGAGAGAGAGAGAGAGACGGTGTTCATGCAACATTGCGTAGAGAATTCTCCCCGGCATGTTTCCAGCTGGCCCTAAGTCATAACAGCCTCTTATAGATTTTTAATCACCTCGCCTTCTTCCATAGAAAATGCGATTGCATCGCATTTCCGTAACGAGGAGAGCAACAGACTTTGTCTCCTTAGCAGATGCTTGCATCTGAGGTAATGGAGCGTGTCTCTGGAGCATCAAATTGTCAATCAGTGTAAAACATAGCGGTATCGATTTTCAGCAGTAATGGATGGTATTCTCTCATTTATCCCCGTGCTGAAGTGAAGCTCAGGCGTCAGGAGACACCAGGGCCTGGCCGATATTATTCATCCCAAAAAAACAAACAAACAACCTGACTAGTGTTAAAGTTGCACAAATCTGTTGAAAATTGCGTTGAAAAAGCACAGTAATTAGATTAGTCTTTAGTGCTGATGTTCCCTCATTCACAGAGTAAACAGGTAAAAGAGTGGGAAAGGAAATGGGAAATGTGAGATTTCTGTGGGACATGGCTAAACTTGCTGTTCATTATGATGATAATGATATGATAATGAACTGATGATAGATTAAACAGCAAAAAAATTAGTTGCAATAATGTAGCACGGCACTGGTACAACAATATTATCAGAGATATTATTATGAATAAGATATTAACGACGATGACGATGATGATGAGCTTGTCTCATCGATATTCTACTAAATCTGAAAGGTAAAATTTGTCCATGAAATCCTATTTTTTATTTGCTCTTCTCACTTCAGGACAGTGTTTTTAGACTAGACTACTTACGTTATTAAAAGTCAAAAGTATTGAACAATGTGCAATATTGTATTGTACAGGTAAAGGTAGCCTTTTTTTGAAATGTCAAACTATAATGATGTGCAGGTAAACAAAAGTTTAATAAACGTGTTTGTGAGTTTGAATCCCAGTGATGCCACAACTATCCATAGACAGGAGCTCTAGGGAGCAAATTTGCATACTTGTGTCAGTGTGGAAGTGGAAGTATGTTCCTCACAGTTCCTTCCTTAATGCTGTGTCAGCTGCAGTTCGAAAACCTGTGGCTGGGTGGATTTTACGTGCCAAGTTGTCACATGATAACTTTCACCTTGATAAACCGTGCTATATTAAATCTTTACTCGTTTCTTTTTATATAATGTCACCGAGTTTTACATGTGTGTGTGTGTATTTGCATATAACTCTATGAATGATTCTCTGCCATAATTGGCTGTATTAACAAATCCTTCACATGTCACTGCAGAATTCAATTTTGTCACCCCAAACACACATACATTTGTGCACACATGAACACATGCATTCACACTCGAACTCACATACAGATACTGACATGTGCAGGAACACAGTGTTCCCCAACAGCCACAAGCCTGCACTCCTGTTCATGCCCTATTATTTGTGGGGCCATTCTTCTTCTACTGTACACATCATTTCTTTTGTTCTCGTGCACACATGCACTCTCACACCCACATACACATACTGTGGACACACTAGCAGGACCTAAGTCAGTTGGGTTCTTTAGTTGAATTAATATATCTCTATATGTTACTGTAAGTAGCATGTCTACACCATACAGATATACTGTGCACTGTACATCACCATACAGTTGTGGCCAAGTGTTTACATAGGTATACAAAGGTATACAATCTCAATCAGATTTGCACGTTTTTTTTTAAAGGAATTTAATATGTTCACACCACATTTTAAACCATTTTACCTTTACCAAATTTATATCTCTTTAAACATGTGAGCAAAATTGCAGACATTAATGGAGTAACTATTGGAAGCATCTGATAACAGAAAAGCTTTAGGAGCAATTTCAAAATAGCTGAAGGCACCAAAACAATTTGTACATTATGTATGCAAATACAGTATAAGTCTTAGGAACACACTTGGTCCAAAATATTCAACTGCACCCAAAGACAATAATGAAGGAACTGGTGAAGGAGCTGGAGGCATCAGGTACCAAATATGTACAACCACCATTAGAAGAGTCCTACTTGTAGATCAAAATTGTTTGAAAGATTGTCCAGTAAGGAAGAAGCTCCTTGTCTTAGAGGGAAATAAAAATATCAAACTGAAGTTCTCAGATGATCAACAGGACAAAATGTATACTCTTGGAGGAGTGTCCTCTGATTAGTGAACTGTTTGGTCATAATGGAGAAAAAGGGTGAAAACAGGCTAGCCTTTGTTCTCCACGGATGTCAACGGTTACCTGGTATATAATTGATAATCAATGTTATTTAATTCACCTGGTGATAGGGTTAGTATCATGGCTGATTGGTGAATCTGAAAATGTATGGTAGCATGAAGCGTGTGGAGTGTTTTGGCTTCAATTAAGTATACCTTTGAAATGTATACGTTACAATAATTATATAACCTGTTATCATAAGAATATGATTTTAGAACATTTACTGACTCATCGCCATTAAAATTGTTATATTATTCAAATTATACAAATTCATTACACACAGACTGATATATTTCAAGTGTTTATTTCCTTTCATTTTAAAGATTATGGCTTACAGCTAACAAAACCCCAAATTCAGTATCTCAGAAAATTTGAATATTACTTAAGGCAAAAAAAATAAATAAAAGATTTTTAACACAGAAATGTTGGACTACTGAAAAGTATGAACATGTACAGCTCTCAATACTTGGTTGGGGCTCACTTTGCATGAATTACTGCAGCAATGCGGCATGGCATGGAGGCGATCAGTTGACAGATAACAGCCTTCAGCTCTTCTGCGTTGTCGGGTCTGGTGTCTCGCATCTTCCTCATCACGGTACCCCATAGATTCGTTTAGGTCGGGTGAGTTTGCTGGTCCATTAAGCACAGGAATACCATGGTACTTAAACTAGGTATGAGTACTTTTGGCAGTAAATGAAATCAGCATCACCAGAAAGCTGGTCAGCAGAGGGAAGCACGAAGCGCTCTAAAACTTCCTGGTAGACGGCTGCCAGGACCTTGGTCCTGATAAAACACAGTGGACCAACACCAGCAGAAGACAGGGCTTCCCAAACCACCAGTAACTGCAAACCACTGAGCAACAGTCCAATCCTTTTTGTCCTTAGCCTAGGTAAGATACCTCTGATGTTGTCTTTGGTTCAAGAGTGGCCTGACACAAGGAATGTGACAGTTGTAGCCCATGTCCTGGATACGTTTGTGTGTGGTGGCTCTTGAAGCACTGACTCCAGCTGCTGTCCACTCCTGTTGAATATTCCCCCAAATTCTTGAATGGGCTTAGTTTCACAATCCATTTAAGGCTGTGCTTATCCCTGTTGCTTGTGCACCTTTTACTACCACATTTTTTCATTCCATTCAACTTTCCACTTAAAGTGCTGGATACAACACTCTGTAAACAGCCAGCTTCTTTAGCAATGACTACTGAACCAGACTGAGAGACCATTTAAAGGCTCAGGAAACCTTTGCAGGTGTTTTGAGTAGGGTTGGGTATCGTTTGGGTTTTTTTCGATACCGGTGCCAAATCGATACTTTTAAAACGGTACCGGTGCCAAA
>JAQMYK010000036.1:18167429-18178669 GCA_030014345.1 Clarias buthupogon
TTTTTATTTTTCACTGACTGCAAGATAATAACAAAATCCACGCCAGACTACTTATAGAATGCAGAAATGCAGGATTTTTGGTGACCGAGAGAGAGAGAGAAAAAAAAGAAAAATAGGAAAATAAAGATAAAGAAAGTAAGAGGCAGTCATTACAAGAGTCCATACTCCTCTGATGTCTGTACATCAAGTCCCCTCCCCTAACCCAGAACTTATCCACAGGTTTAGTTGAGGAGGGTGACAAACAAACACACACACACACACACACATTCATATATGCTCTCAAATACAAACACACAAACAGTTCTAGAAGGTCCCAGAATGTGTCCGTACACCCGAACCCTGCATAGGGGGCTGCTGCAAATGCCGCTGTGGATAGTGCTGTGTTGCGCTGACTGAGAGAAGCCTGGAGCTGGCCTGCAGCACTGAGGGACTGGGACTGCCTGCTTTTAGGTTTCGCACCGTGGGCGACTGGGTTAGTCTGGACGCATGGGAGGCCTGGCTGCTAATGGCAGTGCAGCTGTCCGAGTGGCCCTGGCCTCTGGAGGAAACACTCATAGACCCTGAAAGAGTGCTGCTGTTTAACAGGCTGGCTTTATGATGGCCGTCTGAGTAGATGTGAGACAGGTCCAACCCTCCTGCTGCTCTACTATGATGTTGTAGAGTTCCCCCTGTGTGTCTGGAGTCCCCTGAAGGAGAGGCTGAGGAGGAGAGCACATCCTGGCCTAGAGAAGCAGATGTCCCCAGTCGAGAAGAATGGTAGCCCTGAACCACTGACAAAGAGGAGGATGATGGAGAGGTGCTGAAGGACGGATGAAAAGGAGAGGAGCTACTCTGCTGGTGGTAGGTGGAGCTTTCGAGATGTAGATCTGGTTCTGCCAAATGAGGCTGCACCTGAAGCAATGTCAAAAATCAAAAACGTTAAAAACACAAGCATGCACAGGAAGAAGAAGAAAAAAAATTCAAGGATGCAAAAAATGTTATTTTAAAGACACCTCATTTAGCACAGTGATACCATTAAACAAGTATTACCTGGTGTGGGTGAACAGATGGGCTGTAACTCTGAGGACTCCTCATGGGGGAAGTCAAAGATGAGCTCTGGAGGGTATATCTATCTTCTTCCAGTCCATCTGTCCACATACATGCACACAAACACACACATACACACACACACCCATCCTAATTACACCTACTCAACAGATACACAAAATCACAAATCCAAACAAGGAAAATTTTACTGCACAAAGAAAATGTTAATTCAGTTATTCCATACCTATATCTTTGTCTCGGTTACTTCCTTGCTCATTGGTTCCGCCATCCGACCTTTTAAGTATT
The DNA here is from genome assembly GCA_030014345.1 of Clarias buthupogon. Taxonomy (NCBI): domain Eukaryota; kingdom Metazoa; phylum Chordata; class Actinopteri; order Siluriformes; family Clariidae; genus Clarias; species Clarias buthupogon. The sequence continues at coordinate 18,168,762 of JAQMYK010000036.1, forward strand.
CGATCCATCTTTATATTGCCCCTCAGAACACGCTCCAAAACTCCCTGCCCTTCCCTCAACCTCTCCACTGATGTTGGCACCATCCTAAAACATGTACAAAATCTCATCTTCGTTCACAGCGCATAAGTACATTTCTGACCTGAGTGTGTGTGTGTGCATTCTCACCAGTGGCTGGATGTCTGTGAGTGATTCCCCACGGAGGTGCTGAGATCCGGAGGACTGACCTCCTCTATCTGTGGGAAAGGCTGATGGGCCGGAGAGGAGAAGGAGCTGTGTGGGGAGGCGGGTGGCTGCAGTAGTGAGCGCGGCCCACCAGGAGATTCAGCAGTTTGGCACAGAGAGCCAGAGCGCACAGGGGTACCAATGGTGCCGCCGACAGAGCCTACTGGTTCAGGGTCCCGTGATCCCTGCTTTCTTTTTCGATATTCCAGCAAAGATACCTATGCAGTGAAAACGAGGACATAAGACATTGACAAAAGTTTTAGATAAAGAATAAATGGTGACAACCGCATCAGATGGTTGCATGTCACACACGCACATGCACAACGAATTACCAAAATATCCAGGATGTAACATGGCACCATCCATAGACTCAATGAGAATGAGAATGGTAAGGCATGCAGTGTTAACCAGCATTTTGGTATATTACAAACTTCCTGCTTTTAATATGCATGTCACAATATTCAACAGTTCTCCTGCTTGTTAAATTGTACACAAGTTCAAATACACGCACACACACACAATGGCAGAATTCATGGAAATTCTCAGCATATATGATCAACATATATCAAGTAGAGATGCACCGAAATTTTGGCCACCTAATGTATTTAAGTCAAATTGGTTAAAAAAAAAAACTATGTTCAATGTGATGCATTTTTGTGCAACAAAAAGAGTCAGTGCTTTAATTTTTAAGATTTTTAACACACTGTATAAGAAAATGTCATTGTCTCACGAATAATGAAATACACACTCCTGCACCAGACTGTTGAAACAGTTCCAGCAACTTGTTCTCATCTGCCAAATAACCTACAACTGAGCTCTTTGAACACACTCAGCCAAAAGAAAGTGACAGATTACGACGAACAGAAAAAGACCAGCTGCATTTCAAGGTTTACTTGAAGCAAGTAAGAGTTTTTAAAAAGCAGTTTGTTTGCATTAGAGTATTCAATCATTTCAGGTACTGGGAACTGAAAAAACTAACAATGCACATTTGCTTTTTCATTTTTAAAAAATGGTATTAAAAGAATTATGTACAAGAATATTTTTGTTGTTGTTCCTTTGTGCTTTTAGAATTATAGCCATACATAAAATCATAAATAATTTGGACAAAAACAAAGTACAAATAAGTAAATTAAGTATAATACTTACTTTATTACTTAATAATAAATGTAGACATTTTAGTTAGGCCAAGTATTTTTTTTTTCTATTTCAGTGCATCACTAAAACACTTTATTAACAACTAAATTACAAAAAAATTATGTCAAAGAACTAATAGTGCATGACAAGCACAGTATCAACACATAAATGATGCACATGTTGCTGTGTCTGTAAAAGAAACAAACAATATGTAATGGTTTTATGCATGTTAAAGGGTTTTGAGGGCAGTACAGGTAAAGGAGGCATACTGTATGCTAATGCAAACGATATCCACATGCACACTTCTAAATGGAGGCCATGTATTTAATATTCACCATATTCTGCCCTGGCTTGAATTCACGCCTTACTGCTAGTGCCTGGTAATTAGGCAAGCCTGGCAGCTGACTAACGCCACTTCCCATGGCCCTCTGCCTTGAAAAAAGTGAAGAAGAAAAGACTTTGCAATAGTTGGAAGGAGAGAGGGAGCGAGAGGAACAGGGAGGAAATAAGGAAAAGTCCTGATTTGGCTTGACATACAGAGAGACGTCACTTTGTGAGTGATGTGGTAGAGAGGAAATACCTGTCTATTATTCAGTACAAAAGTATTAATTTAATTACTTGTGCATTCAGATGTACATCAGTAGTTGTAGCTTTCTTTTTCCAAAACATTCATTTAAATCTGTTTTGTGCCAACAAGTACAACAAAGAGAAAATTCTGGACTGACAATGTTCCTTCATGCCTCAAAGCATAACTTATTACCAGCTAAAATTTAATTGTCTGCAAGTTTCCACATTTAATGAGAAAATCCACAGTGAAGTTAAAAATAAGACAAATCAGTAGAGGGAGACACAAGTGATGGTGTTTAAATTCACCAGAATAACACCAGAATAACACATATGTAATTCATATGTTAAATAATTTTAAACTCTCGCTTTGACTAAAACGTAAATTCAAATAGAAGACAATTGGAGTTAGGATGACTTGCCTTCTTCTTCTGTGGTGGATTGCTGGTATGAGGAGGTGTGCCACTCCCAAACTGAGGCTCAGGGTAAGGCGAAAAAGAACCAGGCCCTGGCTCACCCATTAAGCCTTGGCCACTCACAGAGCTGAAGTAGGATTCAGCAGGGGAGAAGCTGCCTTCGGACTGGGAATGCCTCCTGTCAGTCACAGGGCCGGTGCTCAAGTTGGCATTAAGGGGAGAGCAGGTGTAGATGAGGTTGAACTCTGTCCTAAAGACCTGCTCTCGAACCTGCGCCTCATTTGAGCGTGGGCCTGACGATGCGTCACCGGCATTAGATACAGGGACTGGTGTGAGGCACACACCATCTCCAGAGCCAGTCACGGACTCTGGTCCAGTCAGGGGAAAGTCATCGGATGGGGGCGCTGGACTACCAAGACCAGACGTCACGGAAAGTTCAGGGAAGGTGGTGATTCGTGGGGTATCGAAGTCTGGTCGCAAACAGGCCTGCAGAGAGTTACAGAAGTTGTTACTGCTACTGTCACTCTCCGTCTCTCCAGCATATGCGCATGTGTACAAAAATCAACTAAATGTCTGTCCATACCTCTGGAGAAAGAGACTCTGGTCTGTGTATAGGAGATGCCTCGGGTGAGGAGATGTTCTGTGGAGAACAACACAGTTGATTAATTATTCTGTTGCCCTGCTACATTCGCAAGAAATATCCAGTTACACACCCTTCGGTTAATACTTCTGCAGAGTGAACATGTGTTCTTCTATTATACAGAGATTTCCAGTAAACAGGTTTTCCATTATTTTTCATTATATAAGGATTCACAGTGAAATGGGGTAAATGCAGGAGATATAAAAAAGTTAGGTTTAAGAAGAGCTCCAGTAGTCTATTAAGATTTGTGGCAAGTATTGGTGTTGTGCCATACAAATTATTATTATTTATTTATTTTTTTTAATGGTCATGCTCACATGCGGTGTGCATGAAAACAAAATAATGCGTGAGCAGACTATTTGTACCTCAAACTGCAGAGGTGTGTTGCACCGGCTGGCAGGAAGAGATGGGAGAGGAGAATATGGTGGCATAGCACCATTCTGCCTCTCCTCTTCGGTTCCTAAATACAGCGAGCAGGAAGAGAGGAGAGGGTGGAGCAAGCTCACAGAGGGCTCAGACGGCAATGGAGGTGTGATCGGGGACAAAGGTCGAAGGAGGAGTTCAGGAGGTGGTGCAACTGTTTCTGACGCATACTTTGACTTCCTCTTTTTAAAAGGTGCCATTAATTCTGAGAAAAGGAATGTCAAATCAATAAAACTAAATAAAATATATTATTCTTATATTATTTTCTGTAGGAAAGGTCAAATGTACACTTTTTTCCGAATGTAAATTTTTTACCAGATCTGGAGGCCGTGCTGCTGCTGCTGTTACTTTGGTGTGAAGAATTAGACTCGGTTCCGTCCTCCATGGAGACGGAGGACATGCTCTCATCCTGCGCCTGCTTTATCCACCTCTACACATGAGAGTAAGAAGTCAATAGCAGCAAACAGCTGAAGGACATTCAATTATCAACTACAAAACAGTACGCAGAAAGCTCAGACTTTCTTTGTAAGCTAACACTACTGCGTCTTCTGAAAACATAACATGCCACACAAAACCGTAATTACTTTTTTGCAGGAGCCGTAGGTGGGATCGACGATAAGGGGCCGACGACGTCTCTCTGGGTTGAACGGAGAGCCGAAGCGAATGTAGTGTTTGGGGGTGGTACAGATGAGGGGTGAGTGTGAAAGGCCTGGCAGCATGTTGAGTGTAGTAGCCAGCACAGTGGGGTCTGTGGTGATGCGCAAGGGCCGCTCTACTGGCTCCTCTGCTCGTTCTGGGGCCTTGTCGTTTAACCACTCTGTCACCAGGTACTGAAGGGGTCAAAAGCATGGCATCACCAATATGATACATATAAAACAATCAATAATAAACAGACTTAATATCCTGTTTGCTTTGAATGAGTATTGGAATGCTGATTATTTAAAGCTTACATTTTCTTTATCGCTTAGATTGCTCTGAGCAGCAGACATAACATTCTAGCAATTGTGAGTAATGCAAAACCACCTACAAACTGAACAAACTACAACTGAAATGAAAATAAATACCAAAGTGCTGACGTCAGCATTGTGTCGTGGTTTATTTCAAAATGTAAAAAAAGTGCATGCTTTGAGATTCACAACTGGGGAAGTGTTCGATTATTAATTTATTAATTACTAAAGACAAACATGTGCGTGTTTTTGCAAATGTAGCCCTGATTAACAGTGCATCAGAAACTACAATTATTTTACCTTTTTTGTTTTGGGACATCTCACCCCGGCCTTGCTGCCTAGTGCTGTAGACGAGACTCCATAGCTCTCTCCATCCTGAGGTTGTCCGACACCCAGTGGTCCATCCCCAAGCCCCAGTTCACCCGTGCCAACCACAGTGAGTCCCTCTTCCCCACCTGCTGCTCCCGCCTCGGCTGCCTGCTGTGCTAGAAGAGCCTGCCTCTGGCGACGTGCCCGCTGGGCAGAACTTGCCCGATTGCGCGAGATGCGACTCTTGGGCCGTGGTTTGGGCCGTGCTGGGGGAGGTTTGGGAGCAACAACATTCACTGAGGAAGGTTTTTCTGCCTCAACTGATGCCACTGGGTCCTTAAGAAGGAAAAACAAAAGATCCCACAAAAATTATGATTGAGGGAAGATGATTAAAACAGAAAAGAAGAAAGTAAGTAAATGAAACAATAAAAACTCACTGTGGCAAAAGACGTGCGGCGTGTGCTGACTCCTCCGATCAACCCTGCATTTTGACCTGGGTTAGATCCTGTGGGAGAGGTGGCTCCACCATCCTCAGGGCCCATTCCTTCCTGTTTGAGGTCATCAAGCCCGGCACGCTCCGTACCCTGAGAAACACGCTTCTTCCTCCTTTCCAAATTCTCAAACACATGCATGATGGCCTCAGCTTTCCGGTCCTCTCGAGACTGCAGTAGATACCACACAATCAGCACAATCAGCAGGAACAGAATAACCCACATCTTATTCTATTCAAGACCGAAATTAACAAAAAAGTTAAAATAAATAATACAGCAACAACTACCTTAATTATAAAGATATAAATTAAAGCATAGAATATAAAATATTTGCATTTCCTTGTTACACAAAATAAATAACTGTCTCTCATTATTCACTTTTGAATGTGTCCAATTGTATCTATACACTGACCCCAAGATACTTATATGGAATCATGGCAAGGCATCATTCTTTACCCTTTGGTGTCATTTAGCTTAATTAATCAACCAACCATGTTTCAGAAGGTGGGGAAAACCAGAGGAAAATCCCATGTAATAATGGGGAGAACGGGAGAAACCCCACAGAGGCAGCAGCCCAAACTCGGAAAAAGCCCTGGAGCGGTTAACAGTGTTAACCTTTGCACCACTATGCTGTCTTGGTCATGCGCTGCTGATTATTTTAATCTGAATGATTTACATTTCATCTACTTATTTTAATTAGATATTTATTTAAAATGTATAAAAAGAGAGAAAACTGAAACTTAGAATTCTATACAAAAAAAGTGGAAAAAGTAAAAAAAAAAAAAACTGGAAGGAAGGAAAAGAAAAACAATTACATATTTTGTTATAATATAAAATATTTTGTTGTTGAGTCAAATATTATTATTCAATTGACACTATTAGCCATTTGTCCTTTATGCTCTTGCTGCCCTCCTTACCCGTCTGCTGTTAGGTATTGGTGCTCCCATTTCATCCAACTCGTCTTGGCCCTCCTCCTGCTTTACACCGTCTATCAGACCCTCCTGTGGAAACCAAACAATCATTTAAAAGAGAGTAAAATTTACACATTAATGAACATTTCTTGAGCATTAAGTCCACTGACAGTGTCAAATGTCCAACCATGCACTGGGAGTATATTTGTTAAAATTCAAAACAAAAACAAAAAAAGGCATGGCTCAATATTAACAGCATAAATGAAAGCTCATGTACAAGGATTTTCACCACACCATGTAATTTTGGTATGGGTTAGAGCTAAACTGTAATCCTGACCGTTACAGAACACAGAAATCTGAAATCAGGCTTGCAATAAACTCATCTACATCTCCATCACATGAAGACACCCACCTCTGCTTCACTAGTTCCAGGCTCCCCATGTTCATCCAGGAGCTGATTGCTATCGTCGGAAACACTCCCAATCAACCCGCTTCCCTCTAATTCTTTCCGCCGTGCCCGCCTTCTGCGGGTCTCTGCCCCTGGCAGAGTAGGTAGTGGGGTCTGGGGTGGGGGCAGAAGCGTCTCAGATGGGTTTTGGTTATGTTTCTGCACAGGACAGTTCTGATTGCCTTTATGGCATGCACAGTCCACCTTGTAGTTACTAATGTGGGAGACATGAGGGAAATAATCAGTACAGCTGTGTCCGTTTAAAGATTGCAAATAAGATACATGTCAAAGAGTGTAAGAAATTACACACTGACCAGCTGTTAAATTCGTAATCAAAGCCAATTGTGACCTCGGTATCTTTGGAGATTTGAGTAACAGCATAAATACACAGATGAATCATCCCCTCAGCAATCATATGCCGCACCTAAGTGTGCATGTAGAAGAGAGAGAGAGAGAGAGAGAGAGAGAGAGAGAGGAAGAAACAAACTTACTCAGTACTGCATTTCATTCGTCATGGTTGTGTATTTTGGTTAATAATGCTGCACTGATCTGTTTAATTAATACAATACCAGACTTAAGTATAGATAGCAGCAGTGAACCTGTCTATTATGTCCTTCTGATCACACCTCAACTATCTATTCACCTCAGCATTAGGTGTACAGGATCTCCTGATAAAGCGAGCATCGTTCCCAAATGTCCGTGCGTCTACACACATTTCCACTTCATTAAACTTGGAGTAGAACAGGACAAATGGGTAGGGCCTAAAGAAACACACATGAAAAAAAACAGCATTCACCAGACTTATAAACATCGAGGCCAATTAATTTTAACTTATTATTTAATAGTTGAAAAACAAGTATAAGGCAAACCATTTACATTAAAAAAAATATTGAATATACATTGAAAATTTTACCATTTAAAAAATTATAATGTATTTGTAATTTTTTTTAACGTAACTTACAAGCCACATGGTCACCCCCCTATAATTTTGAAGTGCACTCACTTTTTAAAGAAGTGCCCATTGACCTCAAACTGTTGTTTAAGCATGACTTTGCCTCTGTACTCAATGATGAGTGTGTCAGGCTCCAAGTCCCGTGCTGCTCGCAGGATTTTCCGGTGTTTCTGCACCCGTGTTACACGGCCCAGCTGTAACTACACATACAAACATTATTTGTTTAAAAAAAAAATGTTTTATGTGAATGATAATCTACATTTTTTTTTTTTAATACAGTGAAAGTATAGTACCTGCATTTGAGAGCTCAATACGGTGTTGTTGCAGGCTAACTCTGTGCGATTGATGGTGTCCATAGCGAGGGCAGCTGGGTTTGGCGAGCTCTTGGTGGCAGAGTGATGGAGCTGGAGAAGTGTTTGAACATCAGCACTGTACTGATTGGCCTGTGCCTCTTCATACTGATCTGTCCACTGGCGGATACGCGTCTCCCAACCCTCAGCTGTGTTCTCATCTAACACACTCGCTTCACTGGTGGAGTTCTAAGCAAAAGAGAAAGAAAAAAAAATGTTACTTGGTTATCAATTACATCACAGCACTACAAAATAAAAAAGGAGTACATCATTTGCTGTAACATGTTAACACCTTGTTCTTACCTTCATCCTTAAGGATTTTCTGGACCCTTCCCTAAAGGCCTGTGGAATAAAACAGGTGTAATATTTGTTAACATATTCCTTTTAGAATATGGCTGTGATTAATCCTGTTCCTGTGAGCAGTAGTGCGAGATTTTTCGTTTCTATGCTCACCTTGACTTTCTTAGCTTTAGGGGCAGCTCGTGTTTTCTCCGTGCTCTTCTTCCTCTTCTTGGCTTTGCTGCGTTTAACTCTGTTAACAGTGAGGGTGATGCTGGTGGGTGTGTGCTGTGTGGCTGTGTATGACACTGTGGCAGCTGAGACCTCCTCATCTCCACTTTCTGTAGCGCTGCTCTCTCCTACTACCAAGAAAAAGAATCGTCCAAACACAACCAATCAGTACACCATTAGAAACACACATGTAGCAAAAAGCAGTACTCAAGTCACGCTGCAGCTTTAACTGTGCAGGTGTGTGTTCTTCGATTGCCTACCTGACACATTGTCTTGTTTCCGACGCTGCCCATCCAGTCCTTTCCTCCTGTCCAGCCCCCTGTACACATCAAACTGGTAAGACACACTGCACATACAACTACACTGCAACTTTAACATAACCTAACCTAAATATATTTGTTAAATTTTATTTATTTATTTTTTTTATTTTATATGTGGATTTCTTAATTTAAAAAAAAATAGTCAAGTTTAAATGTTAGTATCCCCTCTTTTAATTCTATGTGTTTGTGTGTATCTGGTTTTAGTGGGCAAATACAATTTGTTTTTTTACCATGCAATTGTTTATTAAACACAAATGAAGCTAAAAAGAAGAGAAAAAAAGAACATGTGGGCAATACTAAGTACCCCCCATAACTGCTTTCACAGGATTTATGAGGGTAAAGCTGCAGCCAGATGCTGTTAATCATCAGCCCTTGATTGACTGATCATTTTACACAAATTTTTACACACGAGTGTAGCTGAATGCCACTTCACCTGAATTCTGTCTAAACAACAAAATGATGTCCTTTTCTCACATACCTTATTAAAAACAGACTAAGAAATATGTCTGTAAAAATGTTAAATCTGCCTAAAGATATTTCAAAGGCTACATGGTAAACAGATTCTGATAATTAAAAGATGCAACATGTCAAGAAATCTATTGGGTTTGAAATAACATATAAAAGAATATATAAATATTTTACCATGTGTTTTTTTTTCTTTTTCAAGTTTAGACGCATATCGATGACGACCTTTATCATCATCACTGACTGTACTAACCGAGAGCCTTAAAGCATTGAGGTGTCCTTACCTGCAGCTCTCGCATTTTATGAGGTAGCGGTCTGATGTCAGGCGGCACTGGCACCAGCCTGATGGCACGGCGCCCTCCTCTTCGGAGGAGCTGTCGCTGTCAGCCGAGTTGTCAGCGTCATTGGTGTGGAAACGGGGTCGGGGACGGCCGAGGGCGCCATTGAGCTCCAGGCGGGGAATGATGGTCTGGGAGAGTGGGGAGGCAGGAGGGGTAGGAGGGGGTGGCGCTCCATAGTTATGATCCTGACAACACACAATGGAAGACTGTTGCATCTTCAAACAATGGTGTTCAGGTATCAGAGAGAAAAAGAAAGACAGAGAGAGGACAGGACACAGAGAAAGGAAGAAAGGAAAGAGGGAAAGCAAGAAGGTGGGAATGAAAAATAAAATGTGGCATTCAAAAATCATGCAGGACTTAGTACTTGCTGTATGGTATTTAAGCATGGCATGAAAAAAACTCTTTACATATATAGATATATATATATATATATATATATATATATATATTCTTAATGAAATATAC
>JAQMYK010000036.1:18224821-18243796 GCA_030014345.1 Clarias buthupogon
TTATGTATTTATTTTTTTGGGCTGTAGAACGAATAATTTAAGTTTCCATTATTTCCTATGGGAAAATTAAATTTGGTGTTTTGGAATACGAGCCCACTTCCGGAACGAATTATGCTCGTAATCCGAGGTTCCACTGTATTATAATAAACAGAATGAGTAGCTCACCTCTCATGTCTTCTAGTCTGAGTCGTTCGTTCTTTTGAATCTATTGCACCCCATAGCGTCTATGGGAGTCACGTGACAAAGGAACGAACGACTGTTGAGACATAATCGCTCAACTCTGTTTCCTGTACATAACCTACGGAGGTTTTGCGATGATTTGCGCATGCGTGCCCAGTAGAAAATGAACAAATCACTCTCCGAGACTACTCGTTCTTCTGAGTCACGTTAAATGAACAAACCATCACTAGTTAAATGAACGACCTATCACTAGTATCTTGCGTTAATAGCACAGATGGTTCAGAGCAACTTTTTTTTTCTGCTTAGAAGCAATTCCTTAGGAAGTCAAAGTGTTGTTTAAAATGACATTATCAGATGTGTCTTCTTTTCTTGTTACTTGCTTTCTTCCGTGACTGGTTTTAAATGTGGGTTTTGACAGACAGATATGCTCTTCCTTAGTACCGTGGACTTTACAGCATACTTTCACCCATGCTGCGGCTGAGATATCAGTGTAACTAATGATTGTTAGAATAGTGACGCGGTGTAATACATAGTTAAATGTCCCTGTACCGTCAATTATCAGCACTCGTGGAATTTAATTTCTAAAAAAAAAAAGTGACTTGTATTTGCATGTGCATTACCTGGTGCTGCTGACAGGTAATGTCAAAAAGAGAGGGGTCTATGTCATTTCTCTCTACATAGGCATCCACCACCACAGTCTGTCCTTCAATGAGCAATATACACTCGTACTCCAAGTCCTGGTCCTACAACAACAACAACAACAAAAACACATTCTGGTGTTCTGATTTACATTAAGAACTGTGTGTTAAAACTGGTTCCAACGCGCTTCACTTTAATAATGTGCATGTTAACATTTGCAGAAATGTGGACTGTGTGCAAAAAACATGAATATGACACTTAGGAAAGGAGTGTGTGTGTGTTGTTTTTTTTTACCAGATAAAGGTGAAGGTTGCGAGCCAAGAGATTGATCTTCCTCGCTGTTTTTACAGGAAGCAGTGGTGAGCCCTGAACCTTCTCAATACAGGGACATGCAGCCGAACCCCAAGCCTCAAGGGAGCCCTCGTCTCCCTGCTTTCGTGCGCGCACACACACACACACAAACAATCACCAAACAATTTGTAAGTTTTAATGAAAAGCTGTTAAAACGCTCTGTGATAACTTTTAAATAAAGCAAAAAGTAGCACAACAGATGAACTGAAATGAATTGGGCAGAATTTCAATTATTTTCAAATTGAAAAGAATGAACTGGGCAGAATTTCTGGAGTTTCAGAAGTTGCCATTTCTGAGGTCCTACTCTCCAGTAGGAAGTGAGCTTGCTGGGAGAAAGTTCCACTCATGTGGACTCACCGGTAGGTCTGGCACATCATAGCTGTAGTCTGTCTCAGAATCCACATCCAAGAGACGAGGGTATCCAGGGGAGGCCTGGTCTAATTCTCCATCACCTGACAGCACCGTCGTTGCTGAAAAGGCAGTTGTGTCATTTTCAGCTATGCCCACCTCCTCTTGTGTTTCACTTTCTTCTGCCTCCTTCTCAGAGTCTACTGGGAGAACAGCAGGTACTGTGGTCACTAAGTACCAAATGTCTGGGTCAGTATCTGCTCCCACAGTCTCAGTACTCTCGGAATATGCTGTGTTATGAGTTTCGGCAGGAGGCTCGGCCAGCGGAGGCGATTCTTCAACGATCTGTGGACTGCTTGGTAATTCTGGAGCGTCGGTTACTGGTTCCACAAGCGGCGTGACTTCTTCAGGAACCAGCAACACGCCAACTTGTGATGGCGACACTGACGGCAACTGCTGATCCATGGCTGATGAGTTGACGAACGGTGGATCTGTTTGCATTCCAGTATCCAGACTAGAGATGGTGATCACAACACTCTTGGCTTCGCTAAGGGCTTCTGTATCCGTCTCAGAAGTTAGCAGAATCTCCTCTGAGGTATGCTCCTTCAGAACAGGCAATGTGGAGGCTGAGGGAGTCGCGGTCGTGATTTCGGCTGGGGGGGTCGGCAACATGGGGATAGGGATAGCAGGAGCAGTCGTGGCGTCTGAAATGATCGGCAATGTAGTCGAAGTGGAGGTGGTGGCTGGTGTGGTGGTTGTAGTTGCTACTGATGTAGTTGTAGTCGTAATCGTAGTCGTAGTTGGAGCTTGAGTGGTTGGAGTGGTAGTTGTAGTGGTTGTAGATGCAGTGGTTGTAGTTGGAGGCGTAGTAGCTGGTGTGGTGGTATGGATTGCATATTTCATGGTGACTGTTGTAATCCTGACAGGTATACTTGGAGTAGGGGAGGGTCTGGGGACTTTGAACTGAAAGGAGAGGGAGACAGGAAGGGGAGAAACGCAAAGCAATCAAAATAAAGAAAATATAAATGGAATGCAAAGTAATCAAAACTTAGGTAAAAAAAAAAAAGCATGTTCTCTGAAATTAAAATATGGATTGGATGCTCTTCTTAATATGTGCGTATAAAAAGAGAATTAGATATAGATAATTTGCAACAGATATACAAAATAATCCTCAAGCAACATCAGCAATAAATTCTTATTAATGATTATTTTTTTAGATATAAAACTCAAACTGAACTAATGAGGAAAATGATTAACTGTCAACATGGGAAGCAATTAAACTGATTACAAAAACAAGCACCATTGCCATGAGACACATGCACACACACACGCGCGCACACATGCGCACGCACGCACGCACACAATAAAATGGGCAATTGGGGAAAGACTGACTCACATTTTCGTTGTAGATGATGACCCCTTGTTCACACTGTGTTTTGTGGGTACACACATGCTCATGCACACACCAGTTACAACCCCAACGGCTTGACACGCAGCCCTGACAACTGAAATAAAACAGAGTATGTCATTCAGATACAAAGAAGAATACTAGACTTAATCATCTTAATTACATTCCTTTTCAATTAAAGAAAAAAAAAAAGCAGTAAATTAAAGTATGCCTGGATTGGCTGGGTTTAAACCAACCACCACCAAAGCAGCTCCTGACTATTATCAGAAGTGTGTGCATGTGTAAAACTTACTGCATCCTCCCCGAGAGATGTTTGACAACTTTGCAATCATAGAAGGTAAATTCCCGAGAGGTCACGATGACATCACCGAACCGTAAGGACAAAGAGACTGATAAAAAATCTGGTGAAAAAAACAAAACAAAACACAGGATAGATTGTTTGTGTGACAGCAAGAGATGGAGGAGAGATAATGAAAGCGAGAACATGAGTATAGTTAGGTGATATATTTTAGGTCTAAATGTGCGAACGGGTTCTCTAAATATTTGTCGACGCTTATCATGGACGAATGGGAATTTGAAGTACAGAGCTCTCCGTCCGAAATCACTGCATTTTTCAACATCAGAGTGAGAGAGCGAGCAGGTTTCCACATACAGTCAAAACAGATATAATAGGATCCATCTGCACCGAATACCAGACATAAACACATCTGACCAACCTGCATGTAAGCACATGTGCGCTCTCACACACCTCACTGCAGAGTGTGTTGGCTCTTACATTAAGTTTTATACTCCATCTAATCTTAATATTACAAAATAAGTTAAAGAAATGAAGAAATCACATGAGCTCTGTAATGTGCATGCAACATTTAATCACAGCCTGTTTCACTCATACACTCTAATGTATGTATACTATATATAACTAGATGTGAATGATATACAGTGTGACAACTGATAGCTTGAAACCAGAGCATCATAGTACTGCTAATGTCATGACATGAGACTCCCAGATCCTGTGTGCTGTAAATATACCATAACCTCTCTGGCAGCTGACGGAGAAGCACGATAGTTTACTGCAGATCTTAACTGTAAAGGAGAACAGCTGTATATCTAAACTTTCAAGCGTTTCCAAATCCATAAAGACTATGAAAAATCTGACAAATGCAACGCTGAACACTGACCAACTGTTTCTTTCAGTCTCTCTCTCTCTCTGTCCATCTGTCTGTCTGTCTGTCTTTATCTGTGTGCCTCGTTCTCTTTGTCTGTGAGTCTGCCTCTTTGTCTCTGCATGTCTCTCTCTCTTTGTGCCTCTCAGTCTCTGTTTGTGTCTCTCTGTCTCAGTGTCTCATTGTCTCTAGCTTTCTCTCTTTCTCTATCTCTCTCTCTCCTCAGCAGCCAGGAGATAAAATCTCAAAATAAACTATCACACCACAGGAATGCTTTCAAAGTTTCAAAGGGGTGGATGGCAACTGCTTTGAAATTCCTGAATGCCGTTTTTGCCATTAAGTTCTTAATCATAGAATTATGAGTTATAAAAACAAGCAGTCATAAAACACCACCACCCCTCCATGGAAAAGCACAACAATACATGTCGCTGATGCTGTCAAAACAATTCCAACACACAGCTATTATTAGGGACAAGTAACTTTACAATCCCCACGGCAACCAAGAAGAACCCTGCAGCAGTGCAGCTTAGACTCACCTTGGCCGAGGGACACAATGGGCACCTTCGAGGGCTCTGGTGAGGGGCAGGTGACCCCGCTCTCAGTGATGGTGGCCGGAGAGGAAGTGTCTTGGAAGAAACAGGAATATGATTCCCCTTCCTCAAGCCTTGGGAGACCAGGGATGGACAGAGAGATCTGAGGAGTAACAGCAGGAAGAGTTACAATAATCTTTCTTCTTCTTTCTTTTTTAACGCCATAGCAGCTTCTATGGCTACAGTATATTCATGGCGAGAAGCATTTTTGTTATTCAATATTAAAACTAGATAAGATGTTTCAATTTTTTTTTCTTTCTGAAAACTTTAAAACTACATTTGGATTTACAGTTACAGTCAAATAAAATATGTTTGATGGACAGAAGGGTTCTGCATAATAAACATTGTGGTGGGTTTTCTCTTGACAGTAAAAATGTGTGTGTTGCTTTTGAGTGTCCTATCCTGCATCTTGTATAAGTCACTTGATCCCAGCGATTTTTAAAAGGAAATGTATGTCTTGATCCAACATCGGGGTTTATTTCATATAGTTTATTATTTAAGCATTGGTCCTATTGTGATGGTCATTTATTTTTGATGTATTCATTTAAAATTGGTTTTAAATCTGTGAAGGGAATAAAGCATTTGATTGTTTTTTTATATAATGCTTCTTTGGCAGTTTTGTCTGCTTTCTCATTACCGGGGATTCCTGAGTGTCCGGGTATCCAACAGAAAATTATGTTAAAATTATTGGCTTCTAAGAATGATACCTTGGTTAGGATTTCCACGACTGTTGGATGATCTGTTTTTATATTTTCTAATGCTTGTAGACATGATTTTGAGTTCGTTATTATTAGGTAATCCTTTCGTAATGTGGTTTCAATGAATTTCAAAGCCATGAGCAGAGCATTTGCTTCTGTAGTAAAAATTTAACTTTGGTCTGGGATGCGTAAACCCTGCTGTAGTAGATTTGTTGCAAAGGCTGCTGGCACATTATTTCCTGATTTTGATACATCCATGTATACTGGGGTATGCTGTGGTAATTTTCCTCAAAAATGTCCAGAAACTGCTGGTGATATTCGATGGGTTTTAGACTTCTGTTTTTTTCCTAGATCCAGATAGATGTTAGACTTTTTGCGATTCCATGGAGCAATTCTGCACAAATGTGTCTGTTCTAAGATGTTCAAGTCACCTTTCAGGTTCTCTAAATGTGCTTTAATACGTAAACCAAGTGGGCAGATATAGTTTGAATGTTGATTTGTGAAGACTGCGGAATATGCAGAATTTTCCTTATTTGTTGTCAGTTTGATTGTATATTGTAATGGCAATTTTAATTGTCTGTTTTCCAAGGAGGGTTCATAAGCTTCCACATACAGACTTTGGATTGGTGATGTTCTGTAGGCTCCTAATGCCAGTCGTATGCCTTGATGGTGTACAGTGTCCTGAAGGCGTATATATGATTTCCTGGCTGAACCATGAATTATACTTCCATAATCCAGTCTTGATTGAATCAAAGTTCAATTATTATTATATTTATGAATAAAGATGAATTGTCTGCTCCACATTTGGTTTTGGATAAAACCTTTAAAATATTTATGGCTTTGAAACATTTCTTTTTAAGTTTAATGTGTGGAATAAAAGATAGTTTGCTGTCAAGAGGGACGCCAAGAAATTTAGTCTCTTTAACGCCTTTAATAGGAGTTCCGTCCATAAACAACTCTAGTTCATTATGCAGTGACCGACGCTGACAAAAATGCATGCAGACGGATTTTGTCTGTGAGAACTTGAAGCCATTCTGCATTGACCAAGATTGTATTTTATTTATCTTTTGTTGGATTTTCCGCTTAATAGTTATCATATTCTTGGTTCTGTAGCAAATGCAGATACCATCTACATATAGACTACAAGGAACGTCAGAACCAATGTTTTTAACAAAAAATAGAATTGGGATACTGGCGATCAATTATTCTATTCAATTAGGAGCATGCCACTGTTCCTTTCACAGGTTGCCATCACAAAGATGGGTCCTGTGCTGTACCCGGAGTTACAATGATCAAACAATATCATGATTCATTCAGTGTGTCTAAACTGAAGTGGAACAAAGCTGCAGTGGTGCGAAGCAAATGGCTTATACTTAAGAATAAGAGAAGCATAAAAAAGTGCCGAAAATGTTTAGACTTTTCATTTCTGTTATAACAGCATTACAGGCACATTAAAGAACTGCAATACATGCACAGATGTACACATAGAACATTGCCTTATATCGCCAATATTGCTACAGTATATCTCATTCCTGTTGTTTCCTTCTGTGTATCGACCTCCTCTCATTTTTTTAAGAACTATGTGAGCTATTAATTCAAACTCATGATTAATGTTGTTATTCTTCCTCGTTACACTGATATGCATTTCCTCATTAGCCATCTATTTCTCACTGTGACAAAAATAACAAGCATATTTTTACACTGCCAAGATTCCAGGCCTAACGCACACTGAACTGCATGCACAAGGATACATACACTCCTACATGTGCACAGCGATATCAGGGAGTATTATTAGACAGACAGCACCCAGAAATAGAGAGGAGTGGCATGTGTGTGAGGCACATACTGTCCTGCTCTCTTCTTTACTGATGTTTGATGGTGTGATGGTTTGCACGGTCAGACAGTGCTGCTCCATATCAAAACTCCACAGCCACTGATTGGTCTGATCCCCACGTGTACACTCGGCATGCTGACCACACCTGAAACACAGAGAGAGAGAGATATCATATATACAAATATAATGACAGACAAGTAGTGTGATTGACTTTTATTTTGTTTAACAATGCGTTTTATCATATCTGCTGCCCTACCACAAATTAAGCACTTTCATTTAAAGTGAACTTATAACCTTCTGACCCCAAAGCCTAAGCCACCATTTTATCTTGGTCTGAAATACACCAGAACTAAAGGCAAATCCCACAGCAGAGATTATTTTTTTTAAATTAGTGTAGTATTCCTTATCTGCTCATTTCTATATAACTAAAATCAATAATACCAGATGTGAATTACTATTCATCTTGACTGTCTACTTATGATTAGGTAGTTGCAAACACATGCTAAAATGTCTGAACAGTTAACCTCGGCTACATCGGCTACATTTTTAGCTATGTTCTTTTGCGTTGTTAACAAAGACCCACCATAATAAAAAACACAGTTTGACTTTTCCACCAGTCTTACTGAATGGTGAGCTAGAAGGACTCCTAACATTTACATAACCATAGATCTACAAAATAGTCTGCATCCATAAGTATTTGTCATGATCGGATATTTATCTTTTTTATTTCAGACCCAAAATGGGCTTGAAACTAATGATTTTAGATCTAGCAATGCTCATCTTATATTTGTGGTGTCAAGTTAGTAATCTATCAGAATCAGCCCAGGCCAATCTCTGCACTAAAGGAAGAAATCCTCTCTGCATGTAACAGCATCTTGTATTCTGTGAATACACAAATGCTTTGAAGTCAGAGACCACCAATTTAAGCACTTGGTCTAATTCATACTTTTCAAGACATTTTTGCACGTGGGCCCATTAGGGCCCGGGTCTGTGTGTATTTGTGCTTGTGTGTGTGTGTGTGTGTGTGTGTGTGTGTGTGTGTGTGTGTGTGTGTACACAATCTCACCTCCCGTCCAGTACACACCAGCCGCAGTAAGGGTCTCGAGCTGAGAGACAAGACTGACAGTCCCGGTGCAGGTGACATTCCGCAACAGGCCTTTTCTGCAGCTATATACACAAAAACACACAACATACAGGTTAATAACACGTCAAGTCAAATTTTAGTCCAGAAATATTCTATTCAATTCAATTTTATTTTATTTATATAGCACTTTTAACAATGGTCATTGTCTCAAAGCAGCTTCACAAAAATGACAGGAATTTAAAAAAAGAAAATTTATGGAAGTGTGTATATGTGAGAAAAATATGTATTTCATCAACAGAAACGCACTCATTTACACACCTACACAGTACTTCCCTCTTTTGCACAATTCCATAGTCATACCATTCACTCTCATTCACATACAGTACAAACATGTATGTTTCACATATCATTTGAAATAATATTAGAATAACAACAGCAGTAGCTTAGACTTTGACTCATTATTATAACATGCCAGTGCTTTATAGAGTTTGTCTAGAAACGTTTTCCACCTCATCTGAAAACATAAATAATGCATGAATGGATTGTAAATGAGCATGACTACAAATGATCCACATGTTTTCTTGCATCCATGTCCAAAAATGAAATTAGCCACTTTGTATTGTATGGCAATATTTGTATTATACAAATCTGCTGCAAAATATTCCTGTTTGTCTGGTGCTGTTGGCAGCCTTCTGGTCCAGAACATGTGGTCTAAGTTCTATTTGCCTTCATTTTAATTATTAGAAGTTTTGGATATATCCATCATAGGGATGGGAAATTAATCCCAAATTAATTGAAACTGATATACAGAACTTCTAAAATCAAAGTAGTCTTGTCCATGTTAATTATTTCTTTTTAATCATTAAATCATGCACTGCATTGTACAGTCATATGACTTTGGAACATGGAAGAGAGCTCTCTCATTAGAGAAAAAAATATTGCAGATTTAATAGTTGGGCATATTTGTGTACAAACCTTGTCAGTGAACTATGAGGGCAAAAAAAACAAAAAGGAAATAATTTGTTCATTAATCATAATTGTTATTGTTATAAATGTTCTGGTAATCATGATATTGATTTGAGGTCAAATCGTCCAGAAGTAATCCGTCATATAGCTAACTGCTTTTAATTTGACATCCAAAAGCCTGTTTGTTTGCTCTGAACTTTAGTGAGTTGAAAGAGACTATAAAATTCCTCACAAATCAGTATTTAGAGATAAATAGCTTTGAGTCTAGTCAGAGTTTGTATTAAAGTTTTTTTTAGATGGATAAGAGTCATTATGTCTGAGATGAATAACAGCCATTTTGACAACGAGCATTTTAAAGACCACTTTAGTTGCTGTTTCTAATACACTGTTTCCCAGCTCCCACCTAGTCAAGGAAAATAGGAGGTCCAAACCTGACTTCTCGTGTAACCTACAGAAGTACAGTATAATGTGAATTGCAAGGTTCTTTCAAAACCAAAGTGCAGGAACCAGTGTTGACTAAATGCATACAATATCTCTTCAGTCCAATTCAAATCATTCTGCTGAGAGATTCCAAATAAACTGTTGACATCGATGCTGATCCAACAAGATGTGCATTTACATGCTCAAAGCATTTAATCAAAATACATCTTTTTTTAAATCTTGTATATTTTTCATAACAGAACAGAGGAAGTTTTTTTCTCCAACTTTGAGGATAAGTTAAGATTCCCTTCTTTCCTGATAAATCACGCCTTCTGCATTATGGTTACGAGAACTTTACTGGTTACGAGAATTCACTCCCTTCCATGATTGGTTAGCTGCTTTACTACGTACAAAAACTCAACCAGAGACCCAGTGGGAGAGAGTTGTTCCTACAGAGTTTACCGATCAGGAACGGAAACTAAATATTCCTCGAAGTCACCTAATGTTACCCCTATGTGGGGGCAAACCCGAGCAGGGAGAATAGATTTATTCTGACAAGAAAAAAAATGATCAGATCAAGTGTTTGCATGGCTAATATTTACCTTCTGAGTGTATGAGAGATTATGATCTGAGCACAACTAATTCCCTGTTGCATGTACAATTACATATTAAATGTTGAGTCTGGATGTCCAATAAACCGACACTCAGGTATCAGGTTATGCTGAGTAGCTTATGTTCAACTTGGTCATAAAATAACTTTTAAATGAAAGTTTACTTGAGCCATCTAAAATGATGTTACCATAGTGCTGGTCATGATGTACAGGTGCTCCTCTGACTGGTCCAGGCTCAGCTCACTGCTGATTGCTGTGTTTGACTGAATGAGAATGGCGTCATATTCTTCCACCTCACCACTAGGACCCAAATACACCTGTAAGCACAGATATACATGTCTGTATAAACAAATGACAACAAGAGACTGGACCAACAGAGAAAAGTGCAGAGTGATCAAATCAAAGAAAGCATAATGTATACGTTACCAAATAGTGAGTTTTATTGCTTCCAACCTAATTTCTAGTTTGGGATTTAAACTGAGAACATTTCAGAATGGGTATATGGTTGTTTTTTGATGTCCTTTATTTGAGGTTAGAATAGACTCACTACTTTAGTGTGAAGTTAATGAAAAGCTATTGCATTTCCCCCAATGTAATGATTAATAATCAGATTCAGCTCTGTGAGTATGTATATGAAACAGGGGGTTTGTGACTGAAGGTTTTCTTGCACCAGAAGATTTTCCTGTTCATACTCACACAAACACACAGCGTGAGCATCACTATTCACATCTGGCATGTGCCATTACACAGCTTTAATAGAATACAGAGACAAAGAAATATTGTGCACCCCATGTCTTTAGCAAGCCTTGCAAGTGACATCTGTACTACATTCACGCTACAAAAAGGCTAGTCATACACACACTACACTCTTTTATTTACATGAATATTCATCTGCTGGCTGAAAACAAGGGAATTTAGTGAAAGTTCTATAGACACGGTGGTATGGAAGATTTATATTTTTGTACCATAGTTGCTATTTTTATCATTTTGAAGGATTCCTTCATGCGTTAAGGAAAAGCACACATCACTGTTTTGCTCTTTCACTTTCCTTTAACAATGCTCTTAGTGTCTCATGGTAACATTTCAACAAGCTTCCATGGCAAATCCTCAAGATATGAAGCCAAGTGGGAGATTTTAACATTCCACACATGAGCATGCAACAGGTTTAATCTTTTTTTTTTGTGCGAGAAAATCATCCTGTCTAGATTTACCCTGTCAGTCATGTGTATTGCTGCTGAAGATTAGTTTCACTACAATCATATCTCACTATGGCTATCAGTAACAATAGCAGAGACTAAAAGCAATTTTGATTTAACACGGGTAATACTGCATGCAAGTGGATACCAAAGAAAGCATAATCTATACGTTTTTACACATTCAGATGGGTCTCCAGGTGTTTGTGTGCAAAAAACATGCCAACTACTGTAGAGTCCCCCTAATGTAAGTTTACATTAGGGAAACCCTACCCTGGCGTGTTGCTCAGCTCTGCAGTTCTCTGTAGGGGCGTGGCTCAAAAGTTTACATAGACAGTTAAAAAGGTCTGCTCTGAGGAGGAGTAAAATTCAGTTTAAAATAAAAGAAAAATGCAGGGGTATTTCAGCTGGAGCATTAATACAGACACACACACACACACACACTCTGGATGAGCTAGAAGACTTAGTTTCTTACTTCCTAAAGAAATGAAGATAGAAAAAAAAAAAGATAAAAGATAGAAACTTTAAAGGAATGTCCACAATGGAAAGCAATCTTACATTGTTGATACTAAGATTTCTAGATCATAACAGATAGCAGGAGATATGGACATACTTTTTTCACCTACTATGACTATATGCTTCTTTTACCAATTAAGTTAGTTAGAGAGACAAGGCTAGAACTTCAACAAAAATCTAAAGAAATATTTGAATATTTATTAATAAAATTAATTTTTCAATCACACTTTTTTTAAATTAATAATTTCAACATAGCTCAATTTCAACATAGCTCAGAAAAAAATACTGTTACCTTCTTTAAATATCCCTTAGAGTCTCCCAGAAAAGCAATGGTGTAATTTGCTTTCACGCTGACTGCGACTGCAGTTAGACGAGCAACTGGACTGTCCAAGATCGGCTCGGCCTCCACCGGCACACGGCTGGCCATCGGGCTCGGAGTGTGGTCAGAACCACATGGGTAAGCTTCAAGAGTGGTCTGTGGTCACACATATAATAAAATGTTAAATTTAAAAAATACAAATAAACAAATAAAAAAAAAAATCACCCAAAATCATGTGCTTGATGGACTCCAAATTCCCTAATCTACAGTATAACAATCAATTGAGCATTATCTTGTGTATAATCATAATATGGTTATTTATTTACATAAGCTAATAAATACAAACAATAAGCCAGGATACTAAAATTATCTTTAAAAAAAAAAAAAATCCTTTTCGCTGTTATCACTTGTGCTTTCTCATGCTTTCCTGCGACACCACCCAGGCGAGAGCATAAAGCCACAGCTACGGCAGGCTTGACGTTCAAAGGCTCTAAAAGAGATTTGTTTCTGGTTTTACGCTCTACCAAAGGCCTTGGGGCCTAACCTGATTCTGTTAGTCTGAAAAGACAACAGATAAACAACAGTGATTTTGCACTTCTATATAAAAATCGATGTGGGTTCAGATTAAACTGCATTAAAAAAGAAATGTATGCATTAATCATTGTTCCTGTATCTCTCTCACATAATATTCTTTTTTAAATACATAGTCTCATTTCATGAAGATAGAGCTAGTGGTCGCTGACCTAGTCACCACTTTTGGAGCATCGATGTCTCCATCACACAGAATAAAGATATTTTTCAATATCGATTCTATGAAGCTCTATTTAAACATCAGCCACAAGCCCAGTCAGCTCTCTCCGCCCCGAGCTATAGTGCAAGGGGTGCTGGGAGATCAGGAGTCGACTCATGTAGAATGACCTTTATCAGGGATCCTTAACTATATGGAGGATCAATACTTACTACTCAGTTAAAATCAGCCCCATCTGTCTCCACTCCTCTATACACCCACACAACCAACACACACAGAAATCCCCCAAGCGATGAAGGAACTGTAAAGCAAGCTGTAAAACACATCCAATCTAATCCACTTCACCTCAGTGTAATTACTTTAGCACTAAGAACTAGTGGATTCATTACTTAATTTGACTACGTCTTACTGTGTGCATACCGTTTGTGCTGAAAAGGGCTTTAACATTCGATCGCATTAACAAGAAGATGGAATTTTTGGAAGCTAATACGTCTAATCACTGGTGCTTAGAAATTGACATGAACAGAAGGAAAGGAAAAAAATGCATGCAAAGAATACCTGAATGATATTCATCTAATATCATCATTATATGAAAGGATAATGTTGGAATTTATGCTGTAGAAAAGTCAAAAAAGGTTTTTAAAAGGTCATTCAGATTTATTTGTTGTTATCTCAACACATTAAAATAATGACTACGGTTCCAAAACAGGTACCTGCTTAACACTTAATGTCACACATTATTCTTCCTTATTCTCCATTACATCGATATAAGGTTATTTACAGCAGTAGCTCTGGTGCATTATGAAGACATTAATAATGATAACTACAATCTATCTAGTTATTAATTTTGAATGCTGTCCCTTTGATAAACTGTGCTCCATACAGCAAGTGTGCTTCTTGTTGTCAGTTGTGCGCACACATTACATTATTAACCATGGCTGCTACAGTAGGTTCCAGCAAATAAATAAATAAATAAATAAATAAATAAAAATCAGGAGTCATTTCATTACATTTCATTATCCACTCTACATATTGCACGGAGGCTCTATGGAGTGGGGATGTAAAATTACTAGCTCTTGATCAAGAAAAGTGAGCAAATAAATGAAACATATTTGGTTTAAACCTGCCAAACAGCAAAATGTTTAAAAGGAAGATCACTCAAAAATTTTGGGGCGTATTTCAGTGGAATTTAAAATACATGGAATTGGGAATGCCGTCTTTATGAAGATGGAATAAAAGGAATAATAAAATGATGGAATACAGCTACACAATTTCATTAAAAAAAAAAAATCACATTGTTTATTTTGACACAGATTGTGATTTAAACTGTAATACGTAACTATTAAAATGTAACATTTTGTATTAATTTGTAAAGGAACACATGATCTTATTAAGCGGATGTTTGCCAATTTTTTTATCATCTCAAAATCCGTAAAAATAAATAAATAAATAAATAAATAAATAAATACATAATCGACAAACTACATAAATTCCTGACTATGCGTCTATGCATATGTGTTTTAGACCTTTATGAGATTAAATGTTCAGCACTAACTTGGACTACAATCAGAACTCTTTAGCATAACCTCAACACATCAGCTGGACTGTTTACACTTGGACAAAACTGAGATTTCCAACAGGACAATGACCCATAAATACACATTAAAGCTGGTTGTAGAATGGATAAAGCAGGCTTTTTTTTCCTCTTGTAAGTTTCTAGAGAATCAATTCTAACTGAATTTATCATCCTCAATTCTGCCAAGACGAGAGGTCAAATATCCAAGCAGAATTCTGCCTCAGATAAATTTTAAATTAAATAAATTAAAACTTGTTTACCAAATTCTGGTGGTTTTTCATCTATTAAATAAACATATTGTACAATCATTCTGCCCCAGAATAAGATAAAAATTTAAAAATAAAATAATTAATTGATTAAAATAAATTAACATCCATGCTCATGATGAATGCAAGTAAACTTCTGACTGCAAATACGCGTAGATACATCATATACTGTATATTATTCTCTAAATACATGTAGCAGCAGTTTAATACTCACCAGTGGCAAACTGGCGCAGACTGATTTCACCTCGTACTCTATATAGGCAGCCTCCTGTCCTTCTTGACGGCCCATATAGGTGTAACAGAGATCTCGAGTGTTGTCGATGCGTTTATCCAGCTCCTTCAGGGAGAACATACACAGAGCCGACTCATAGCTGGGCTTGCTGGACGAAGCAGAACGCGTGGAGAAAACCCCCAGCAGAAGCTCGTCGTCTATCCCTCTAGTTTCTCCACGCCTGGGGAGTCCCAGTCGAGCGGCCTGCAGCAGGTTGTAGCTCTTCCCGGCTGCTGAGCGGCAGCTTAGTGGGACTTCCACATACGAATAGTAGGACATATCATTCAGACACACACGAGACACATACGTGCGGTAGTCGCGCTGTGACTTCAAATCACGGCGGTAGAACAGAAAGTAGACGTGCGAATTGTGTGTGAAGGATGTCACAAAGTGATGGTCGTATTCCGAAAGCCGTCCCACCACAGTTAGCTTGGCCGTTTCTTCGTATGAGAAGATGGGTTCTGTGTCAAGGTTGCGGGTAGAGATGGGCGGCTGGCTGCTGGTGTAGCCGCGTCCCACATACAGCACCGCTTGCCTATGGCCATGCGGGGGCACCACCAGGCCCACAGTGGAAACCTGGGGTTCATTGGCCGCCACATACTGTGTGTCCACTGGCTTCTGGGCAGAAAAGAGAACCGTGCCCACAGCATCCAAATCTCGCTTCTGACACGTGCCCTGGTGCACACTGCCACAGCTGATCAGCACCTTGCTGTAAGGGTCGATGAGCAGCAGCTTGTTGTGGTTGCTGGTTTTTTGCGCCTGGGGGCAACTGGTCTCACTGATAGGAGGCAGACAATCCCGGCTGTCCGTCACAGGCCCGGTTTTCACCTCCTCCTCCAGCTGCAGGTCCGAAGATAGCCGGAACAGGCGATCACGAGCACCCACGTAGACGCGCCCCAGGTCCGGTTCGGGGTGAAGAGCCAGATGCTCGAATTGTGTGTCATTGCGCAGGAACACTGGATAGTGACCTGACGAAAGGGAGATCTGAGAGACTGCGCAAAACGCCAGGACAGGGAGAAGAACATGCAACACACGCACCATTCGGGGCAGCATGGTGACCACTCTGAAAAATGTGAGAGGCAGGGAAACTAAAATAAGTATACATCCAATGGAACGAATCACAGCCAGGAAAAAAAAAAAAGAACCAGCTCTGTTACCATTCCAAATCAGAACAATAAATGGCAAAGTTAAAGTGTCTAAAAATAGCTCCAGTCTGTTTTGACCAAATGGAGAAATAATCTGAGTGAACTTGTGGGTGTGAGAGAGAGAGAGAGAGAGAGAGTAAACAGTTGGTTATCACCTCACCATTTGTTTGGTAATTGTCTGTTAAAGGGGCATGTCCCCTCTTGACAGGTCAGCTGTATGGTGTGTCACACACACACACGCGCGCATACACAGCCACGCCCACAAAGATAAACGCACTCTCATTCACTCAAAGAAACATCCTTCCGGAGTTTGGACTCAACCTGAGAAAGACAAAATAGACCAGTGTGAGATTATGATGACGGTAGCAACTTCTTTATTGATATGGTGAACTCAGCATTATACATTGAAATCCACATAGTACTGTGATTGCATCTTTAATATCTCTGCTTTGTGCAAACTTGAGAAAATAGGGAATTAGTGAAGTCCTCTCTCTTAGTTACCACCAACCCCCCACAATCTCTCCCCAACCACACACACCTCCTTTCTCATCTACATGGAATGGAATTAAATAGTGCTGACGTACACAGAGCATTGTGTGTGTCTGTGTGTGTGTGTACAGGCTTAAGTGAAGCTGAATGAATGTGAAAGAGAAAAGGAGTGAACAGTACGTGTGTGTGTGTGTGTGTGTGTGTGACTCTTTTCAAACCAAGACTTTTCAGCGTTCTTTCAGTGTGTCTGAAGATACGTGCAAATAAATAATTTCTTTAAAATACCTCAGAAGTACTGCTATATCGTTATATAACTAGATGTTAAACTCCGCATGTGACTGTGTATGTGTGTGTGCGCAAGCATGTGAAAGAATGCTATGTTTTGTTACACAGGCCAATCTGGCAAACAACCAAAAGTTCATTCAGCAAGAACCAGTGGAAAAAGAAAAAAAACCCTCAAGCACCCGCTTGCCACTGTTATCAGTCTCTTATTGGCCAGGAGTCATATCTGTGCCTAAATCTATTACTTCCTCTAAAGCAATGTTGTTTTGCTGTAGATAAACTGGCCGACATTATTCTTAGTTCCTAAAGCGCTCGAGAGTTCAAGCCTCTGCCAAAGCGTTTTGATTAATGACCTTTTGTTTGGATCCGAAGACGCGATAAATCAACACGATAGGGCCCGGCACGCTAACCTGTACTAGTGACAAATGCATATTAAAGCTTTGCTTTGGGTTAAGAAGGGAAGTGATGCGAAAAAAGCTAGTAAAGAAGGTGTCACTAGTGGGAGGGGTGATGGGTACGAGACCACAAACAGAGTGAACGAGAGAGCGAGACTGTAATATACACTGTAATGCGAGATCAATCCTAACAGCTGGAATGCGGCGGGTCTCTCTGACAGAAGTTCCGGGACAGAGAGGCTTCTCTGTGTGACGGTCTCCTTTCCGCTTTTCTGCATGGTTGCCCATAACTCAGACACGGGTCAAGCCTCATTTCGCAGACGTCTTGCACAGTTGTCACTTTCGATGACTGCAATAAGCCTACATTCTGATGTGCGAGGTTAAGTCCAAAGGCAAAAGCAGTGAGCCACAGTCAGACCAGCATCCTGTGTTTAACTAGAATTAAGCTTGGAATGGGAAAATGAGCGGAGAAATCAAGGAAGGAAAGTGTAATACCTGCCAAAGTAATAACAGCCCATGAACGTAATAAACCACAAAAGTAATACAAATCTGCCGCTTTTAATGCAATAATCCTGCAAAAGTAATACATTTCCTACAAACATAACAGCCATGCAAATGTAATAGCTATTATAGTTGGATTGATTTGTTCTGCTTGTGGTATGTGTTCTGGGATTTTTACATTACAAGCTTCAGATTTGTAATGCGCTGGTGGTTCACTACGTTTGCGGCCCATTACTCTGTTGGTAGGTGTTACAAGTTACTCTGAAAGAGACTGATCTCAGGAGTGAAAAGAAACCATGTCCAGTTATTAAAATCACAGAAAATTTTAAAAAGTCACTTATTTGTTTCCTAATGAGCAAACCAGGGGCGATTCAATACAGAGTCAATATGAGGAAGAAGCTCTGAAAGGGAAACTATCCTCATTTTGGTTACACCAGATAATCCAACCATAAATAAATCTATTCTGTACCTGCGTACTCTAAGGTCAACAGTCCATTTTGTTAAGGTTACCAACTGTAAAACGTAAAACTGTTGAAAGAAATGCAGTCATAAGCCATCACAGCAAAATTATGTGCATCAAATGCAGAACAATTACAGACTGTGCATCAAATGCAGAGTCAAATGCAGAACAATTACAGACTCATTTTCATGGTCTGTAATTGGAATCATTCGTAGCAGTCACATGTATCTTTACACATAATGCTGAAGCAATGGTCTTCATATCTATGATGAGAACTCCAACCAGAAGTGGGGCATCAGGGTGGATCAGGACATAAGCACAGCTGTTAATTTTAACAGACCTGCTACATTATTAGTAATTAACTATAGATGGAAAAAAATTATTAAAATGTCTTTTTGTGGCAATTTATGTATTGACGCAATGACTCCAAGATATATATATATATTAGGGATGCACCGATACCGGTATCGGCCTCGATACCACATTTTCTAAAGTACTTGTACTCGTTAAAAGTCCCCCGAT
>JAQMYK010000036.1:18270329-18290899 GCA_030014345.1 Clarias buthupogon
TCATATTTTGTTAGGAACAGTCTAGCCAGTTAACTGTGAGGAGTGATGTATATACAGTATTTTCATTAAAGGTCACACACACACCATGTCATGTGTCATGTGTCATCAGTGATTCGGTTCTAAAGTAAAGTATATCTATGTAGAGTATTTCAAATTTAAAGCTTAGTGTTAGGGCTGCTTTGTTAACAGCTGATCATGCAATCATCTGTGCTGATTAATCATCACTGGCTGAACTCGGAGGAAATCTTTCTGTTCCCTCGCTGGTCAGCTTGATCCTTCGAGTAGACACTTGTTTTTTGCACATTCCGATACAGTAGGTGGCGGTACGCACCTAGTTAGCTTGCAATCCACCAGTAAATGCATATAAGAAGAAATGTGGCATTTGTTTGTGTTACCATTCTATAACATAAGGTAACCATAAAATCGACCTTTGTGATTAAATTCGAAATTTGTGTTATCCCTAATATTATTGACAGTTTAGAAACAGTGTCTATTGCGGTTGTTTGGGTGGGACCCAGTGGACCCAAATAATCAAATTTTCAACACATGTTGGGATACTTATCCGACTGAATTCTTTCAGACATTTCTTTCAGTGATCAAAAATACAGAAAAAAAAAAACTTTTATGACATACTTTCTGTGCTCAACACCAAACCTGGTCATCGCCTGCTGCAATCATCAAAAATAGCATTAAATGTTTGTAATAAAATTGTCTATTGGGCCTCATGAGTTACTGGGTACATTGGTTGCATCCTTTGTTTTTCTTTGCATGGTTATGCATGTAGATATTTTATGCATGTTTGACTGATTCTGTGGATACAGCACTTCACACTGTACATTTAACACTGCTCTTTTGTGTATGTGTATGTGGCAATGAGTGGCTGGGATACTAATGGGCATTTTTTCCCCCTCAATGTTTTTGGTACCAACAAAGCTATACCACTTTTTCCTTCCCAGATGAAGAGAATAAAAATATTCCCAAATTGAATGAACATTTTTGTAAGAGCAAATCATCTCTACAGTATACCAGGTAAAATAATCTACAAGAAAATGAATGGAATAGTCTTGATTGTCCGAGTAACACACAAGAAAATACTCCACCAGTTGCCGGGTAGCACAGTGAATACAGAAATCTTTTCTACGCAATGTTAACTAAGAAGAAGAAAAAGAAAAAAAAAACGCAGCAACACATCCCGTCATTTTTGGAACAGCTAAAAAGGTAAAGGTTTCCACAGGAAATGAGAGCATGTGCTGCGTTTTCATATCCTAGCCTGAGAACGACATCTGCCTTCCAACTTCTCCTTGGAATGGACGTGAGATGCTCACTGCCATGTGATATTCTTAACATGATAAGAATATCACATAATGTCATTAATGGTTTTATCATTTGATTGTGTATTTAGTTATAGATGCAACTTATAAGACAGATGCAAACTATAATATATGTAGAAGCAGTGAAAACAACTTAACCATGCACATATATACACACACACACATTAACGGTGCACTCCGGTACTTAAACAAAGCCACTGCCAGAGAGCAAAAACTGCCCTCTTGCTTTCCTATCCTATTCTTACAGCACTATCCATAGAGCTTAAAAAATTTAAGTAAACTTATACATTTTTAAAATGTCTAATATTTTTGAATCCCTAAAAATACACCATGGCTTTTGCAGGAAATACAAACTGCTGGCATGCTCTGCAAATACTCGCATTTTGCAAGAATGCCGCTTTTTATTCTTCTTTTGAGTTAACGTGCAGTTGGTGCAATACCATCACCTACAGGAGTGCAGTGTGGAGGAGATGGTTGGATGGGAAAAAAGCTTATTACTTTTTATGAGACTTGAAATTTAAACAGCCAACAACACAAGTTGCACGGCATTTCAATGTTTATTAAATACTTTTAATAGTTTTGTAATACTTCAAGACCTAAAAATAATAGAGCTGCTTGAGACAAATCAGACAGTAAGCTTTAATGCTATTGAAATGAATCGATTTAAAAAAATTTAAGAAATAAAAAAAAGATCTAATTGAATCAACAGACTACCTGTGATTCACAGCTTTAATTTCCGTGCAGTTCAAAAGCTGGCATGAGCATTTGATCACATCTTATTCTACATTTTCAGAATTTCGCAGACACCCTTATCCAGAGCAACTTACATTTTTATCTCATTTTACATCTGGGCAGGGTCTTATTCAAGGTCCTAACAGTGGCAACTTGGAGGTGCTGGGGTTTTAAACCTGGGGTCTATTATTACAGTTTAAGGTTGTACACAGGGCTCATTTCTCCTTTCTCCTTTGTTTCTACCCAGATGTTGATCCTTGCTGTGATAAAAGTAAAAGCAGAGAGGCGTCACTTATTCATATGTATTGGACATGCCCAAATTTGGAAAAATTTTGTCTTTCAAACGTCGTCATAGATATTGAAATGCAATCTTGAACCAGACCCTCTGATTGCTCTTTTTGGCATCACTGGAGTGTAACATAAGCATCCACCTCCAGCTAAACAGTGTTTATTGTCTTTTGCGATACTCCTGGCCAGGCCTTCTCTTTTATTCAAGTGGAAGGATGCCACGTCACCCCCTCATGCTGATGCCCAGTGGCTCAGAGATATTATGTCCTGTTTGTCCCTGGAGAAGATTCACTACTCAATTCAGACTTGAAATTTCAACAGGTGTGGGGCCCCTTCCTTCCCTTTCTCATATACAGTACATTTATAGTTTAATCCCCTTTGTATCTGATATTTTTTATATCTTTTTTTCTCTTCCCCTCCTCCTTTTTTGCACATAAGATACAGACCTCTAGCTCCATGTTTTTTGTTTTTTTCCTTTCTCACTCACGCTCACTCATCTTCTACACCGCTTTGTCCTGTATTCAGGGTCATGGGGACATGAAGCCTATCCCAGGAGGCACAAAGCAGGGTACACCCCGGACAGGGTGCCAATCCATCACAGGGCACACACACATACACTCACTTACACACTACAGGCAATTTGGGAACGCCAATTAGACTAATCTGCATGTCTTTTGGACTGTGGGAGGAAACCAGAGTACCCGGAGGAAACCCACCAAGCACGGGGAGAAGATGCAAACTCCATGCACACGGACACAGGAATAGAACCCGGACACTGGAGGTGCAAGGCAACAGTGGTCCCCAACCACCAGTCTGCAGAGAGCATCCAGCACCGCCCCCATCCCCACCCCCCCCCTTCCCAAAGGTCTGTGAAAAAAATTTGGAACGCGAACCGGTCAGCGGTGATGAAAAGGTTGGGGACCATGGCACTACACCCCCGCCCCGCCTATTTCTTTCCTTTGCTTCTTTAAATATGCCTGTTATCTAGCCTTTCTTAGACATGTAAACCTGGCTTGGAGTCAGGGATGAGTGGGGCTGGAGGTATGGGGGTTTATAGGGTGCTTATAAAATGTGCAGTGAAACACTACATGTTTACTCTGTCATATCTCTGTTTAAAATCAATAAAAATATTGTTGAAAAGAAAGAAACCACGACCTTCCGATTAGTAGTCCAACACATTAACCACTGAGCCATCCCTCCAAGATTGTACTTGAGACCACCTTTTCAAGAGGACGGGGACACAGACCAACAGAGTGTAGACAGCATTCAATTCAATGTCAAGTGTAGCCAGATTCAGGCCCAGACTCCTGATGTGAAAACACCCATCTGGAATTCCTAAGTAGGAATTCCAAGGTGATCAGACATTTTCTTAAAAAAAAATTTTCTTGGTTATTGAAGTTAAACGCAGACTAATTCTCACGTCACACACTTTCACACCCCCACCTCACTCACTGCTTTGTCCTCTTCTGCCTCTTTCTGAAGTGAAATCATTCTTCTTCTGCTACAGACCCCTACCACGCACGTCCTGGCTCTCCTTCCCCCCTGCCAAAACTTGAACTCTTAGAGCAATCAAAACGAGACACAGACTAGGTGGAAAAATATTCTAAAGGCTTTTTTCCTTCTTTCTCTCTAAAAAACACAATAACCTCTGCATTCTGCATCGAACAATACCACCGATTTCCATGCAAAAAGCCTTGTCTTTCAAACAATTCCCACAAAGCAACAGTCCAAAACAATCGGTGTGATGGACACCAGGGCAAATCTGATGATCCTGTGAAAGCTTTTCAAACTGTGCCAAATGATGACTAAATAAAAAAAAATCTGACCTAAATAGTTTAGAAATACTAGAGGCTCTCGATGCGCTCTTATTATTTATTTTTAATGCACGCTCTAAAGCAGACACTTGTTACTGCTAGTGTAGCGTTCTGGGTTTTCACCAAGTCCAAGTAGATTATGGGCTTAAACCTTATGGGAGAGAAACCTTCACAGATGCCAACATTTCCCTCGCAATTCTCTCACATTCACGTCTCCACAGAAGGAATAATCTTTTTCAGCTGACAGGAAAAAAAGAAGTGAAAGGAGATTTTTGGTACTGCAGAGATGAAAAACTGAATGACCAGAAGAAATACAGTTCGTGTTTGGGATTTCGATTAGGTGAAAAACGCACACCAGTATATAAAACCATTCAAAGAGATGAACGCAATATCCTGTCATCACGTCACTAAAAATCTCTGACAAAGCCACAGCGTCCAGTTCATTTGTCCCAGTGTGAACTTGCCACAGTGAGCTATATATATACTGTATATATCTCATAAAAACTCTTCGCTTTGTGGTTTTTCGTTCTCTCTTACGCTTCCACTCTGCATTTATGTTCCCAGTTTAACTCTGGAATATCCTGTGTCTATGGTCGCCCACGCCAACCACTTGGCAAGGTGTGGTACTTACTGATACCATTATAATTGTTTCCTTATTGCAGTCACACTCGTCTGTTACAGATGCACACAATAAACTCTCGGCTGACAGCTACGTTCTAACCGGGTTTACTTTAGTTTAGTCATGTTGCAGAAACCAAATTACAGTAAGGACTTGGCAACTCACAGCTACTGTACAAAACATGTCTTTAGCTTACTTAGGGTATCAATATACAATTTTAAATACAGTATCTGCCAAACACCATGCATGCAGAACAACAAGGTGTGTGTGTGTGTGTGTGTATGTTCCTTGACATAGTTAAATGTCAATCAATCAATAAAGACTTGTTAAATGTGCTTATTGCAATTAGTTATAATTAAGAAAAAAAAAATACACCTCTATAGGTAATATTTAGCTTGAAAGAGTCAAACGTGATCTGAAAGAGCCCACTTCCCAGAGCTTTTCATAAAGAAACAGTCTGAGTGTGTGTATTTTTTATATACCCCCCCCTCACACACACATACGCACGCACACACACACACACGCACGAACGCACACACACGCACGCAGGCACGCACACCAGCCAAAAAACATACACAATTGTTATCTATGCCCTTTTTTTAAACTCAAATTGAATTATGGCAGTAACGTGTAGCATTGTGTTTCCTTTAAATGAAGTCAGTAGTAGCACCTATTTTGTGTATGTACTTTATTCTTTATTGAGTGTATACATTTTTGGGCCCCTCTGTGTGTGCGTGCAGACGTGTATATATGTGTGTGTGTGTGTACACACACACATATACATATATATATGTGTATGTATATGTGTGTGTGTACACATATATATATATATACATACACACACACAAAAAAAATCATTCAATATTACCCTACAAACCTTAAAAATGAATAAATAAAGTTACCAGAAGAACTCGGCACACACAGAAAAAAGCATCCAGCTGTTTTCCTTATAAAACTGCACAAATCTGTATCTGTAATCACTACTGATTTGTTCAACCAAACTTTTTGCACACCAAATATATGTGGTTATTTTATTATACTTTCATGCTCTTTATAGAAGTTTCTTATATTGGGTTTATTGCCAAATAAATTGAATTATAGGTAAAAATGCTTTCAAAAATGAGAGAATATGAGTTCTTCCTGTAACTTTGTCACACTCGCTTCTTCATGATATTTTCTTTACAGCCATGCATATTAAAGACATGGTAGACATGGGAAATACATATACCAACATTTGTACAACAGATAATATCCCTAAGATGTTTGCACAGTATTGTGTGTGTATGTGAGAAATGAGAGTTTTTTCACTTAGTATAGCTATTTATTTTATCAACATCAATTTTTTCCTCTATACTGACTAAACCACCTGCCATTAGCTTACTTAGGGAAGACACTGTATCTGTATCACATACAGTTAGACACTGTATCTGCCAAACACATTGTTTACCTCAGGATCTCATTTATAGTGACTTTTAGGTTCATGGTTACCTCTCTGACCAAAGACCCTTATTCGTGGGTCGTTTCAAATCTCTTTCATTTGAGAATAATGGACGCTATTGTGTTCTTGGGTGCCTCCAATAATCCACAAAATTTCTTGTATCCTTCCCCTGATCTGTGTCTTGACACAATCCCGTCTTAAGATAATTCTGTTTTCACTCTTACATGCACAATCTACTGTGAGATCTTATACAGAGAGGTGCGTGCCTTTCCAAATGTCCAATAAATTCACATCTGAACTCCAGTCACATCGTAGAAGCATCTCAAGGACCACTGATAGGTGAAGGATGAACCAAAGTTCAACTGCAAGTGTCACAACAAAGGAGCTTAAAAGATGTGAATGAGATATTTCAGTCTTTATTTTTAACAGTTTAATAAATAAATAAAAAAAACTATAAACACCTGTTTTGACTTGTCAACAATTGAGTATTGTGTGTAGAACCATGAGGAAAAGAAAAAGTATTGAGTGTTCAAATAAACACAGTTTTGTTAAATATTCTTACATATCTTTCCAGTAAATATTTCTAAGAAAATAAAAACTCTTGTGCTCAGAAAGGCATGACTGAACCGGCACTATTGTGTGTGTGTGTGTCTGTACATGCGAGTGGCTGAGCAACAAAGAAAGAACGAGAAAGACTAAAAGGATAAAAGAAAGTGAACAAACATGTCACTGCCCGTTTTTTTTAATCTACAACAAAACACTTTCCATCAGAACAAAAGCTTCACGCTATAGGCCCAAAGAATTAATCCAGCCTCGAAATCTCTACAGATTGTGACAATACAATACCACATTAATTTTCATTCACAAGTTCCTCAGCAAAGCAGACAAATGACGGCTCTTGTCATAAAGATCACATTAGTAAACTTACTAACAAAGCATCTGCTCTCAGAATTGAGTATTTCGGCTTTGAAGGCAGCGCAACCATCCGTCCTGTCCAAAAACCCTGCTGGGGAAAAGACTAAAAAAGAATCTAAAAATTGTGAAAATGAAACATAGGCGAGCTATTTTTTGTCAGAACAAACAAAAACAGACCACGAGAGCACTGCTCACCCTAGTTCCACAACTCATCAGTCGTCATGGGAAGCACGAGTACGCTACTTGACGTCTGCTCCAGTTCCAGCAGAATCACATCAACAACAAGAAACATCAATCTGCCGAGACGGCTGTGAATATGAGCCTTCTGCCCCGCATCAGGGCTTCACTGAACACTGATTTAGTCACAGACTTGTTTTTGAAGGGTTTTGGCAGTTTGTTATCTTTTAACAACACTGGGGCACTGTGTGCGTGTGTGTTTCTGTGCCAGACATACATGTCTAATCAAAAACATTACTCAAGTTCACTAAGCTTTGCTCCAGGAACTGACTCAGAGCGGTCAACTAGAGTTAGCATGAGCAAGGGCTGTCATGAGACGACGTACAAGCTCACACCTTGTTAAAACTACTTTTAACAGATTCAGCTCATACTGAAGCACTGTCGCCTTGCACCGCCAGGGTCCGGGTTCGATTCCCGGCCAGGCTCGATTCCCGTCTCTGTGTGCATGGACTTTGCATGTTCTCCCCATGCTTGGTGGGTTTCCTCCGGGTGCTCCGGTTTCCTCCCACAGTCTAAAGTTATGCAGATTAGGCTAATTGGCGTTCCCAAATTGCCCGTAGTGTGTGAATGAATGTGTGAGTGTGTGAGTGAGCTCATACTGAATCAGGAGAAAAGTAAAGCGGGCCTTCTTGGTCCTTGTTATCTTTATAATGAGGTCTCATGAGCCTTTAAGCTTTGGTGTCAGCATCTTGGCATTATTAGCCTTTTACTTTAAGGTATACTGTAGGTTTGTCAGCTGTTTTAGGGTCAAGATGCAACTCTATAATCATAAATTCATATTTATTTATAAAAATGGTCAAAATTTATGTGGTTGTCCATAGTTTCCTCTTCTAATATTTTATCAAATTATTTGAACACACCTTTTAATTTCATGTTCCTTCCTGATTTTTATTTCTTTCTACACTGTAAAAGAGCTGAAAGCATCCAAAATATGCAATAAAATCTATTGCATGCTAAATGCTATTAATTGATGATGTTTGAACTTCTCTTTTGAGGTAAATTTAGATTTTTCCTGACTTCATGAGAGCCAGCTTCATCACGGTTTTGTTTGTTTGTTTGTATTAGGGGTTTATTGCCATATCAGCTTCACAGGCTATTTCATGGCAGATACATTTTAAACATTAAACTTTTTTACACGAACCAATACATTATGTTACAGGTATAATGTAAGGGATTTAAAGGGTAGTATATAAAATAATAATAATAAAATAATAAAATAAATATCACATGATACCATGGCCTTGGCATGGTGCTTGATGGGTTTTTGTTGTTGTTACTTAATTACCTAATGTAATTTCATAGTTTAGAAATCTGCAGTATTGTTCTAGAATGTAGAAAATAAATCACTAAACAAAACCCATTGAATTAAAAATGTGTGTCCAAACTTTGGACTGGTAATGTATGATAAACGTGCTGCTGAGGACATGGCTTAAACAAGATTTTTTATTTATTTATTTTTAAATCACAGTCTACATATTTTCTACATACATATGTCTACTACATCTTTCATTTTCTACCGTCACTTGTGAATATTAGAATAAACATTATTTAATATTTATGAGCTTTTAATACAATAAAGCTGTTTAACTACTATAAACAAGCTGACAGACAAACAGGCAAATAAAATGTCAATAAAGCTGTAGAGGGAAAAGAGGAACAACTCACTTTCTGAGTAATAATAACAACAGTACTGTATTATTTATGTAAGATATATATTTTTCTGAGGATAGTGGACAGAGCTCTGATCCTGACTGTTATCTGGGACATGCTGCAATATTGATCGATCACGAAACCACAGTGATCAATATGTACAGATTTACACACTCCATAGTATAGATGATAAAATCAGATCACTCTGGATTGGACTTTTTTTTAATAAGGTAAATCTCCAACCTTGGGTAAATTTCCAGGTTCCCAATATCAAGAACCTTTTCTGTTGTGCTCCAGCCTGGTAGCTTTCTAAAGTACAGGAACTCTCGGTGGAGGTCATATTAAATATATTGCAATTGCTCAAATGCTTATTTCATACTAGATGCAGCAGAAATCAAACAGGGATCCAGACTTCAATAATCTCTTCACAAAATGAGGCAAGAACATGGACTGTTTCTAGCATGGGTTTGTCACCTTCAGGTCTAAAAAAAAAAAAAAAAAAAAAAAAAACATTTTTTAAAATGCGCTCCATGTTAAACTGTCATCCAGCTAATCCCCCCACCTTGTCTACTGTCAGTATTTTAAACTGATACATACTGTATGAACAAATCAGAGTCACTGAACAGCATGTGTGCACCTGCAGTGGAGACTGCGATGAAGAAATTCAGATTAGGATTTGATCGACAGGTTCAGGGTGTGACAGTTGTTTATGACAGAGGTTGCGATACCTCTAGTTAACCTGCTACAGAGGTGAAGGTGAGTCAGAGCCGTGTAGACACACGATGCATGTTGCCTACTGCCCCACAAATTACACAAGACCCCGCCTCCCTCTGGTATCGATGCCTGTGTCAGTGTTGATTTTAGTGATAGGAAAACGCTGAACTACTTCTGCACATGCATGTAATAAAAACCACACAGACACTGACTCACTTGCTGAAGTTGCAAGATAAAAATCAACAGTAAAAACCATAGCTATATTTAATAGTTAAAGGAAAAGCATTTCCATAAACACACAATGTGATGAGCAGTAGTGGCTTGAATGGTTAAAACTCTGGATTACTGACCGGAAGGTCAGGGGCTTAAGCCCTAGCACCACTAAGTCGCCACTGTTGAATCCTTCTAACTGAGATACACAAAAATTTCATTGTGCTGTAAGGTACATGTGACACATAATGGAAAATAAATTGCTTAATGAGAATGAACAGCTGGGTGTCCATAAGTAAACCACGTAATGAGTCTAATCAGAAAAGTCTTCGATTTGCTAGGGGGCATAAAGATTGGACTTTGGAGCAATGGAAAAGCTAATGTGGTCTGATGAGTTCAGACTGATCCTATTCCACAGCAATGGGTATGTCAGGGTAGGATGGGAACCCTACGCACCCATCCTGCATCGTGGCCACTGTACAAGCCTCTGGGGGCAGCGTTATGATCTGGGGTTGCTTCAGTTGCTCAGGTCAAGGCTCAGCAACATAATGTGGCAATAAAATGAAGTCAGCTGATATGCTCAGAAAAGTTAACTGCGTCATGCGGGAACAAGTGCTCAAGCGCACAAAACAACACCTGCGCTTTGCAGCAGCAACCAGCTGCATAAAAAAGTTTATAAAATGTAACCTGGCCATGAGTTTTAATTACACTGTATATTTGTATATACTGTATGTGACAGATATCATGTATATATATACACACACATCTCTGGTTGTGTCGCAAATTCCCCAATGAAACACATTTCCAACGGCATTATCTGTAATATTTACAGCATGAGATTTTAAAAGTTTTCTAGACTTACGACTTACCTGTTAAAAACTATAACTCCCCATCAAACACACACAAAAAATTTTTTTTATATATATATGTGCAGTGCCCAAGAAGAGCGCACTGACGCATCTGCTTTTCATCCACTACAAACAGAAATAGACCCGAGTATATTCCAGTTTTATGGAAAAACAGCAAATCCACAAATCCTCAAATAAACGGAAAGAGCATGTTTCAAAGAAATATGGCTCGGTGAAGAAAAGGCAGAGACTGCAATAGAAAAAACAATGTAACTGCCAGTAGCCTGGATATAGGCACGCAAGATAAGTGTGTTTTTTTTATCTAGAAGCTACTGCTTAACATTAACATTTTTGGGTTAACCCCTGAACGGGAGGAATGTGCCAAAGCCACACTCTGACAATGCACGCCTGCACATATCAAAGAATTAACAAGACACACAGCCTGTGAGACACTGAGGATATGAAAGAGGGGGAAAGCATGCCGCTTTAGATATATGAAGTTGTTGAGGGGGGTGGGGAGGACAAGTAGAAAAGACAAGTAAAACTAAATTTGTATGGTAGGTAAAGTGCAAACCGTGCTAGCAGATAGTCCTTCACAACTATCTGCTTGCACGGTTTGCACTTTACCTCCCACAAATCTGCACTGTGTGTGTGTGTGTGTCCTGGTGCAGATTTTGCTGTAATTCTTACAGCTGGTTCACATCAAGTCATCATTGTTTTACACATCCTCTGTGCCCCTTTCTGTGTATGCGCATGCATGTGTGTGTGTGTGTGTGTGTGTGTGTGTGTGTGTGTGTGTGTGCGCAAGTGGACTACTGTTAGTGTTTTACACATGGCCTTTTATGGGTGTCATTATGAATGAACAGCTGTTTCCAATTTTAAAACTGCAGTAGCTGTCTGGATTAAAATAGTCCTAATGAAAGAGGACTGCAGGAAACAATGCTTTTACTTTCTAAGAAAAACCCAATCCCTCTGGCTCTTAAAGGTCCCATATTTTACTCATTCTGTAACAAGGTAATATAGGTCTCAGAGCTCCCGCAAAGTGTATCTGCTAATGCTCCAGAAAAAATACCCCACAGATAATAGTTTTATATTATTATTATTATTATTATTATTAAATAATGACCCTTTATTTCATTCCTCCTCCAAATGGGCTTTTTTGGTGCCTATGTAAATGAGCACCTGACAAGTCACGCCTACTAGAGAAGTCAGAGGGGAGGGACTCTTCTTATATGTGGTCACAATAAAGGGGACAATCTTTTTGGTTTGTTTAAACCCCAGAAAAAACAAAAATGTGAAAAGTTATATAGAGTTTTTTGGCACAAGATCCTTCTCAATATCTAAACTTCACGAAATCGGAAAAAAGCATTTGAATATTCAATAGCAACCAAACAGATATTATTATATCATTATACTCTGTCTATTATAATCATATTATGTTATTGTCATGCCTAATTTTATAATTGTTTGTTAATTCCTTTTTGTAAACACATATTATCCACACAGACTTCAGCGCTCTATATGAAATAATTTCCGAACAAACCTGAGTTCGGGTTTCCATTAAAGATGGTAGAAGATTAGCTGTCATTCCAGTTGAACACTAAACACAAGGACTAAGAAGCGAAGCTGAAAAAGTGAAGGTTGTGCTCAGAGCAGTCCACACACACACGCGCACACACACACACACACACACACACACACACTCACGGTGTGACACGGTGACGAGTGACAGCTTCATAAAAGCAACAGATGGCACCCAGCCAACGACCTCGGCTGCTGATCGAGCCCTGCATTACCTCCGTCCCCAGCACAAGGGTCGTCGTATGTAGCTCCTTAAACAGCACAATAGGCTGGTCATTATGAAAAGGCCCACGGTTAGGAAGACAAAGGCAGACCATAGAGAACAGAACAATAAAATCATGCGAATCTCTGATCCAAGTCTGCTTTGGGGTTCGTATTACACATGGTGCATCATATTACGTTTACAAGGCTTGAGCAATATAAACTTCTATAAACACTAGCACCCTAGGATGAGTGATAAATTGAAGCAGAAGATGAACCGATACGCATATTCATCATCTGATGTGATGTGTGCAGCTGTTTTGAAAGTTATTATACTAGGTGACGCTTCCTGTCCCCACACCCGCCCCCGCCGATCTCGGCTCGTGTTGGCTCCCACGCTTTCTGTCAAGGTACACAAACAACACTTTGAATTCATGATTTAAAAAAATAATAATAAAATACAAAAAAAGACCTAGATGCTAAAGTAAAGTTAACGTACAACAAATCATTAAATCTAACACTTTACAAATGTTTCTGACAATATCATCCCGCTGATCACTTCAATCTGGACCAAATGCGACAAATTATTTATACACGGGATATGTAGAAATGCACTGCTTTTAAAAAACTGTTTACTGCAGAATCATAAAAATTTTTTCCATTCAGCCAAGTTCCTGACTACCCAACAGGGTGTCTCAAACGTCTCCATGCACAGGGAAAATTTATTCTTTGGATTTTTCCCAGATTTTCTCCCTAATTCAGTCGTTTCCAATTGCTCCTCGTCACATTAAGGCTACTACTACCACTCAGTCATGACTATGACGTGTTTCCTCTGAACCACGTGACACCAGCCGACCGCACATCTTTTCGAACTGCTCGCTCACGCACCGTTGGGGTGCGTAACACACTCGGAGGACAGCGCTATCCGCTCCTTCCACTTGCTTAAGCTCACAGACGCCCCTGATTGGCAATGATTAATGTGTGTTAATTATAATATAATTATATGTGTGTGTGTGTGCTTACAAAGAAATGGTGACTTTTGAACACCTGTCCCCTACTCGCATTGAAAGCATTCTCAATCTCTGCCTCTGTTTCAGGATAGCACATCTGGATTACCGAAAAAAATAAGTGGTAGACAAGTTCCAACTGCATACACATCTGCAGCCCCATAAGGTTATTTTCTTTTGAAACTAATACAATGAAGTACATCATGACTCTCCAAACAAAGGAAAGAAGTTACACTACACATATAACATCCATCATACAGAACATCTCATTTCACACAACCTGCCATTTATCTATGTTTGTCCATTGATCTAATGGACAAACGACCATTGTTAAAATCGCTTTATATATAAAACTGAATCATATTTTACTACATCTATAACAGGTTAACGCAGGTCTCAGAGCTCCCCAAAGTGTCTCTGTTAATGCTCGAGCTAAACCAACCCCTCAGATGCATTTCCTTCATACCTCAAACGTCCTTGACTTCACTCCTCCTCCAAATGTTCCATTACAGTGTCTATGTCAATGAGCTACTGCAGAGCAATGCCACACCAGAGAACAGAGGCAGAGCAATAACTTGGGGGAATGGCTCCTCTTATATGAGGTCACAACAGGATAAAAGGCTTGTTTAAGCTCCAGCCAATACAAAAATTTCAAAAGGGGAGAAAAAAAAAAGTGAATTTTGTACAATGGTTCCTTTCACATGAAGCATGACTGTATATTAATTTACTGTGTAAATGTTCACTAATCCGGTGTAATTTTAGAGAAGTCTGACCTGTAATAACGTGAACCAACCCTGTGTGTCATATTGTACATCTCGCACATGGTGTTGATACCACATTTTATATAGTTAGTGGCAGCCAAGCGAAACAATCATTATAGTCCTTCACTTGTCCTTCAGGGTACTTTTGGAAAAAAGAAAAGCCTATAAAGGAAAGTTTTATTGTTTAAGAGCTGCAGGTTTACACTAGCCTATCATGGAGTAATGCGCGAGTTAAAACTTCGAATGCTTGCCTTCCCAAAGGATCCATTCTGCTTCACAGTGAGGCAGTGA
The DNA here is from genome assembly GCA_030014345.1 of Clarias buthupogon. Lineage (NCBI taxonomy): Eukaryota > Metazoa > Chordata > Actinopteri > Siluriformes > Clariidae > Clarias > Clarias buthupogon. The sequence continues at coordinate 18,284,967 of JAQMYK010000036.1, forward strand.
AGAAAATCACTGCAGAATAAAACAGCATGGGGTCCCACCCGTACTTACCTCCTGGGGCTGCGTATAAGAGTGTGTGTGTGTGTGTGTGTGTGTGTGTGTGTGTAAGCAGACAGGATCAAGGACACCTGCTAGCCTTAGGACAGTCTTTCCTGTCCCTCCACCACACATACTGTTGAAGTTTCATGGAAGGAATGTTAATAGACAGTCAGATAACTCTGTGCTGCGTAGTTGGGAGCTGAGAGATGTGCAGAGACTAATGGGGCTTAAAAAACGAAAAAAAAGAGAAGGAAAATACAACTAAAAGTTATTAGGTGAGGGCAGTGGTGGCTCAAACAGTTAAAGCTGTGGGTTAGTGAGCGGGAGGTGGGGGGTTCGAGCCCCGGCACCGCCAAGTAGCCACTGTCTTTGAGTCTTTGAGCAAAACCCCTTTCTGCTCCAGGGACGCTGTAACATGGGCTGACCTGTGCTCTGACCCCAGCTTCTTAATTGGGATATGCGAAAAAATCATTTTGGATTGTAAAATTATTAATATCATACCTTTTTCGCCTATACTAGTATAACCTGTGTGTCAAATATCCCCAGACGCTTGTTTCGCATCTCAACCCGTAAAACTTCCAGCAGTTATGAAAATCTGATTTCGACTCATGGCATTAACACATTGCATTTCCATTATACGGTACGGACCAATAAATTACCCAAAATCCTCCACGATGGCACCATTTCCAGTGCACTTTTTTAATAGTTGCAGTACGCACATAGTTGGTTTGCAAGACACCATAAAACACAAAGAAGTAGTGAACAAGTCGAATCTTGGGCTATGCCTAATATATTAGAGATATTTAGGGTAAAACATGGTTAAGAGCAATGCTCTCGCCTGCCCTCCTACTGTATCAGCTATGGCTGTGTAGGTCAGAGGATGAGATGGCGTTTGCTATGTGTCGAGTTATCTGGGAATTTGCATATCAACTTCTGCTTTAAACTCGAAAAAAGCCATTAGCCGACCACAGGGGAGACAGGGATCAACTCTGAAATCACTTTTTAATTCTTGTGTTTGACAGCTTAGCAGATTACACAACAATCGTTCAAAGTGGATTCGATAAACTTAAAAACTTAAAACCACAAAAAGAGGCACATCACTACTTCTGATAAAATAATAGTTCAATAAAATGGGAACAAATACAACAACAAAATAATTAAAATAAGTTTAACACATGCTATTTCATGAACTGTTTAAGCAAACGTGATATACGACATCATATGACATTTTTTGTGAATGCATGGAAACTACACTTAAACAACAATCATCGCATAACATAAGTGACTGTTTCTCTCTCGTATTGTGCACATATCTTTGTCCTTCGTATAAGTAAAGATACCGTCAGTGTCCCTGAGCTGACCAGCAGCGGATGCGCTTCCCCGTCTCACGTGTTACTGACTGCAGTCTCTTGACTTACACGCTGTGTTTTATGCACTGAACCTATACTGTATACCTATCATAGTTACCCAGGGGTAGAGACTGAGAAGTGGTGATTCTCTCTGTGTCACAGGAAGTGCTTGTACGTTGAGCCTGTACTTCAGCTCCACCGTTTCACTTACTTTAGCTTTGCGCCATGGACACACAGATATTTCGGATAATGTTGCTTTCTAAACAGCGATGCACTTCCATGGTCAGTTACGACTGGCTTTCATATCTGATTCGATCCATCAGTGGTGGCTCAGAGAGCTAAGGCACGGAGTTACTGATCCCATGCACCTAGTGTGAAAACGCCTTCACTTACTAGTCGGCAGGTGTGTAGACGTGTGTGTGTTTTCTCTCCCTCTCTCTCTCACGTGCTCATGTACGTGGAATAGGGCAGATATTTACCCCCCCCCAACCATGACAAGCAGGACAAGCGACAAGATCCGGTTGCTGGCTTCACACGTCTCCTAGAAAGCATGCCCTGGCCTTCACACTCCCCGGGTGGTATCTATGGTGTGAATGGGACGAGGTACATGGGGGGGACGAAGACAAAAGAATTTACAAACTCGCCTAGGAAGAATTCACCTTCTGCCGTCACACCGTCCTCTCTCACCTTCTCATAAACATTAGAATATCATCTTAATGCACTGAGGAAGCAGGTGGTGTGGAAATACTTTAAGCATTACGTGAAAACCACAGAGAGACGTTATGTCTACAGCGTGAGACGAACAACGTGACAGAAATCAAACAACACGCATAAATACTAAATGGCAGCGCATTTTCAAGATGGTGATGTAAAAAACACTCAGTCCATGACATTTCTAAGGCGCACAAATTATTTAACAGGACTGAGTGTGTGTGCATGTTTGTATGTGTGTGTGTGTGTGTGTGTGTGTGTGTGTGTGTGTTCTCTAAATCTTCCCACTAAAGGGAAGAAGTGAACAGAGGCCCTCACAGCACGAGATTGCTCCCTGGCCAACTAGCGTCCCACCAGAGCTTGGCAACAAGTGGCAAAGGGGTTGCTAGGAAACCCCCTAACTACATGGAGGTTTTCTCTCTCTTACACACACACACACACACACACACACACACACACCAAGTGTGCTGTATTATCTCAAAGAGCATAGTATAAAGACATAGCATAAAACAATAATCAATAGATATCATTTTTGAAAAAGACTGTCAGTCTTAATTACAATAAAAAACTAAATAAAAATGGATTCCCTTAAAACACACAAGCACACAGTCACACACATACAAAACAGTGACACACACCAACTGTCAACCCGATGGCACTGAGCGGAGCCAGCACATGTCAGATTACAAAAACGTGTACACTGGAACGGAGAACACACTCGTACAAGATGCGATCTGTTCTACTGCACATGGAACTCAGTCTAACGCGTCTCAGATCGGGCCGCAGTCACAGCGTTATAGTTACGTATTACACATGACTGAACATCTTTACACTGCGATGGCATTCTCACATCTGCTTCAGGAAAGAGTTAAAGAAAAATCCTAACAGAACACCTGCTTGTATCCATAAACTAAAAACCTGGCATTCGAACCGGGGAAATCAAATATTTTTCATGTCTAAACTTGCTATTAGACATTTTGACTGTTTTTTTTTTTTTTGCGAGAGTGTGTGAAGAGGAAAACTTTGTTCTTATTGAAATGCTTCGAGTTCCCGGAAGGCTTTTGTGCCCAGTAATAAATAACTTCTGTGGTTCACCACAACAGGTAGCATCTGATAACGACATGGATAACTGAATATTAAAGTAGATTTGGTTTCAGGATTCTGCTGAAAAGATGACATTTCTAAAAAGAAAGAAAGAGACAGAGAGAGAGAGACACATACAGTACACACATACCACAGTTTTGCCCTTCTATATTTTTAGATTTTTATACCCTTCAGTTTACAGTCACACGTTGCACATCCTTTATATATTTTTATATATTTCTACTTTAATTCTAGTTTTTCTAGTTTTTAAATTCTTAATTTTAGTTTTATGGACAACTTTTTAAAATTTTTTTAGTTTAATCCTATTCTCTAGTTCAACAGTTTTTTGTATTGGAATCCTTCTAGTCTATTATTTTCCATTTTAGGTCACGGACATTCGTATAAGCATTTCTGCATATCATAATGTGTATGGACGTGTAAGTATTAAAGAAATTTTGAATTCGTAGTTGAGAGAGAGAGAGAGAGAGAGAGAGAAAGAGAGAGAGAGAGAGAGAGAGAGGGAGAGAGAGAGGGAGAGAGTGTGTGTGTGTGTGTAAAGCTCTAAAAGCAAAGTAAGAAACTTTTTAGCAGTCTGGTCCTACATTCATGCTTTCCTCTCTATGGAAACTCCTTTTCCCAGGACACAGGGACCCTGGGGGCGTGTATGCATGTGTGTGAGTGTGAGTGTGTGTGAGTGTAAATGAGAAAGGGAAAGATAAGGAGGGGGAAGGGAAAGGAGGTTCACATTTTCACTGCCCCATTGGGTGCTGCTGATAGGACTGATGTGTAGACAAAACACACAGACTGAGGGTGTGAGTGTGCACATGTACGACATGCAGAATGGCTGAGCGAGCAAGAGAGACAGACAGACAGTGAGAAAATGACAGTGAAAACAATTAGTTAGCGCACCATTACCTTTCAAGAGAAGTCAGTGAACTCTCCCTGCAACGGCGTTCCTCTGTCTGACAAAGTAAAACACGGTTCATGACAAACCCACGCTGTGGCACCTGTTAGGACATGTCCCTGTGGTGGAGCAAAATTTTGCTGATCCTTCAAATCCTGCTCATGATTGATTAACCATCACAGGAGACGGTTAAGATGAACAAACTTAATCAGAAGTCTTAGCTGGCTTCTGAAGGACAAAAAAAAAACATCCAAAGCTGAGAATCAAACAGACCTTGAGTTCCCACCACGTCTGCTTAATCCAGTCTACCTTCCTCTCCCTTACACACACACTTACATTCAGCAACTGCTAGTCTCCCACTGTCTCCCAGCAGAAATCAACAACCATCCTCCCTCCTCTTCCTCTGCCTTCCTCCCCTTTTCTCTCTCTCTGTCTCGATCTTCCCCTTTTCTTATTCGCTGGCCTTTTCACCCTCCACTCCAACGAGAACACAAAGGAGAAAGGACGGCTCTTTTTCCTCTACCCCCTGCTAAGAGGGGGGTACCTAGGAGGGAGTGACACACACTGGTGTGTCCTGCAAGCCACTCAGCAGCAGGAGTGACATGCACAAACATGTAAGCACAAACACACATCAACATGAGCACACACCCAAAGTCCTGAGGAAATCTAATGGGAAACAGGAGAGAGTGAAGTGAGGGGAGGAGGCCGCGCACGATCTGTCCTAACGCCCTGTGAGAACAAGGTGCTATTCTGAAGCCTTAACACATCCCCTCTCTCTCTCTCTCTCTCTCTCTCTCACACACACACACACATTCGTGCTCAGAACAGGGGGTATAAAGTGTGAACCTTAACCAGCCAAATGTGACGCTGTGGTTTTTCACAGTCTGGCAGTGCTGCTCTCAAAATCATGCCACATGGAGCTTTTCTTTCACAAACCCTTATGTTTTATTGACTTCCTGTGGACGTATAGGGTGACCGCAGGATTCAAACTTATCCAGTCTGGATCAAAATATAGATGAAAGGAAATCAATATAGATGATCGGTTATGTCCCGGTACACTTTTCCTGATTCTTCTGCGTGACTTAATCTTGGCCAACTGCCATCCACTACTTAGGTCTCTCTAATCATGAGACTACACTAGAGGTGAAGACATCCTCTGAAAATCACACATTTCCCCTGAGACACATCGAGCCAGACGACTGCATGTTTTCAAGCTGCTGCTAAAGCCATGTCAGGGTACAGATTAACCCACCTAGAGGAAATCGCTATCGACACCCTGCCACCTACAGTACATGAGCTCGCAGGCATCAGGGACTGCACAGTGCATCACTGTGACTGAAGGAGGACAGTATGCCACCTCTCCCACCTGCTATCCAGTTTTGCTCTTTTAGATCGTTTTCACATTAAGCACGATTGATTTGTACCGCGCCCTGGAAAGATCGCGTTCACATTGTTTTTTGATCTCCGTACTCGGGTACGCTTGTGTGTTTACGCTCTCCGATACAGCTGGTGGCAGTATGCATCTACTTGGTTTGTGAGCCACCAAATATTTAATCCCTCTCTCTTTCATGCCTTTATAGACTATAAATATAAGCATCATTGGAAACATCATTTTTTTTTTTTTTTTACTTTTTATGTAGCATAAATATAAGCCTAACATATTTTTACCCTTATCAGAATATAATCCCAATCGCTTTAATACTGATAGCAATATTTTATAAGTTACATTTAGGCATTTGGCGAACGCCCTTACCTTGGGTGACTTACATTTTTATTAGTGATGCTCCGATTGATCGGCCACCGATCATGATCGGCCGATATTGGCTAAAAATAGCTTGATCGGCGAACCC
>JAQMYK010000036.1:18290999-18302732 GCA_030014345.1 Clarias buthupogon
TGGTGCAAACTCTGCTAGATTATAGATAAAAGATTCCCATTCCCCTGCCATTCTGTGATCGGCAGTGATCGGCAATCAGCAGATCATGATCTTGGTGATCGGTGATCGGCCCAAAAATGCTGATCGGAGCACCTCTAATTTTTAGCACATTATACATTTGAGGACCTTGCCCAACAGGGACAACTTGATGGTCGTGGGATTTGAACCTGGGAGTTCCGACCCGTACTCCAATGCCTTAACCACTGAGCTACACCTGACCAGTTGAGTTTCCCTCATCAACTTACGTTATGAATATACCCCATTTATGGATGAGGTGCTAAAGCAGAGAAAATTAGCAGGCAACATCCTAAATCATGAATTATAGATATAGCATCATACTGAAAATGGAAACAATGGGTGGGAATGGAGCATCCATCCAATTTCCACACTGCTTATTCATGTGTAGAGGCGCAGAGGCCTGGACCCTATCTCATGGAGCTTGGAGCATAAACATAACAAGAAAATTCAGGATGTATCCAGTAGTCTTAGACGTCACGAGCTTCATTTGATTCTAACAACATGAACAGCGGACCATCAAATCAAAGTATCTTCCAGATTTCAACGTGTCTAAAACCTCATGCACCAGACCCTGAGTTGCTATGGTACAGACTGTCTAAAAATGTCTCCTGCATTTTTCCCCCAGTAGACTCATTTCTCCCTTGGACTTTTCTTATCTTTCTTTTCTCTCCCTCTGACAACTTAGAGAGTTTAAAAGATCAGATCGAGGCAGGTAAAAGGCTTTTTGCACTTTGCAGGCTTTTTACCGCTCGCCAGATTACCCTGGTAACCATCCCAAAATGCCAGGACCTTTCAGTCTTATATGGCAACAAGAGCCTGTGGAGCTACGGGATACGATTCAACCATTCTGACAGTTGTGGGGTGACGATAAACGATTCAGGGTAAAGTATCTCATAATCTGTGTGCACAATCTCTCGAACTGATCACTATTCCACATTCCAGCATCATGATGATATCTGGCAGGATAACTTGTCCAAGCTCGTGCTGGTCCATGCAAAGTCCTTGCATTTAAAACAAGTTTATATTCGTTTTTTGATCTTTAATAAAAAAAAAAACTGTGGGTTTAATAGTGAGATAACGCATTAAAGCAACCTCAGCAGCCCTCCATGCTTCATAACACTGGTCCTGTGAGCCTGACCTCGGTGCACACACCACTGTGACACAGCAAGAAAGCTAATGAGAGAAAAGGCAGGCTGAGCTGGTAAAACATTCTCTTTCCCCGTTACTGTTTTGATGTTAATTTCAATACAAGTTTGGTTGCTAACTTGTAATCATAATGTTGTCATAAGCTTAATCAGATTGTGTACGTTCACAAAAATATCAAAAAGAAAACTAAATAACTACTAAATAAAACACAAGGTATATTTATAACTCAAGTTGATTTGGGAATGCTACTGAAATGAAAACAGCCACCTGCTGCACTACACACATCAGCCAAGTATGCATTCAGTCACAGATATTTTTTACCATTTCAGTGAATTAACTTCTGTACATGACCGACACGCTTTATACAAATTATTCCCAATTTAGGGAAGAGTGAAATGTGATTAACAAATTACTCAACACTATACCATCTACAAAGAATTCTCACACTGAATATAAGTATTTTTCATCAGCATTAACCGATTTAACAAGACAATTAGCTTGATGTACTTTTTTAAAAATAAATTATGCTCCAGGTTTCCAGGCAACCAAAACACCAGACTGAACAAGGGCACAAGGGAACTTTTCTGATTTACCTGATAAAAGTGTGCGTATATTTATTTAGCCACTCCACGCATCACTGGCTGGATATGAAGGGCCAGGCAGTTAAAAATTTTCATTCTATGTAAAAAACCTGTGAACATCGTTCTGACGCTGTCGGGAACGCATGATGACGTGCTGCCGTTCACACCAGTCATGAAATGTAGCTGCATGTGGCCTGAACAATTGGATCAAAATACCCTGATCTCACCTGTACTTAGCGCCGTCCGCTTGTGAACATATCGCCTGTGACAGATGTTAACGATGTGTAAACATGGTCATGCTTCTACAATGATTATTCACAAGTGAAGAGCATTCAAGACAGTTGAGTCCTCCTAAAGTCACTGTTTTCTTGGTGGTATGTGTATGCACACTGTATGAATGTGGATAACTCATCTTAGTGAGTTTAAGATATCATTTATGTTTGCTCACTCAAAATAAAACATGATCTTCAATTATCATAATCCTAACTAAATTCTTGTGCGGCAACGTCCCCAAATCACATCTGTGGTCAAAATCATTTCATGTGGCTTTTTCCATTTGCGGAAAGCCACAGACACATTATCCCTGGAACACAATAACTGTGGCCAAATGTACATTTTTGCACCACAGTAGTACCTTAGCCACTTGCATGTTACTTTTGCAGATATTAATTCTTTGCGGCTTTTCGAACTTAAAAGGTTTCTTTTATCCATGAGCCAGGTAAAACACATGATAATGACTATTACTTATATGTAAATGATCACAATATGCAAAAACATTTCAATAAAATGAATAAGAAAAACAAGACTTATCCTGAAAGCTTCTGCAGAGCCCTGGGCCTTAAAGACAGTCCTTTCTCTCCCCATGATAATAAATATTTGGATTCAAATCACACTGCCCTCTGCATTGAGAGCAAGGAGAGCCTCATTCAGCCCTTGACAATCAGGCTTCAGTTCACTGACGCTGATAAATGGTCGTCAATCTGATAACACATGCTAGCAATTAGACTCTCATATATATATTTATAGCAACATTGAGAATTTTTACCATGAACAATTCCACTGCAGGATGAATTGCATGCTAATGATGATTGCTTTTTATTTCTTTTTCTCAAATATTTGCATCCTAGTGTCCTAGGACAGCAAGGAAAGATTTGAATTAAAGCTAAAATCAAGCAGAAGCACACTTTCACTGAAGAAGGCTTTGGGGTAAGGTTTTCTCTATGGCAAAATACCGAATGGCTTTACTGGAACTACAGCGAGATCCATAATTAGCTATACCTAATATACCTTCTGTGGTGAAAACACACACTCACAACACACACAGAGGCTATTCTTAGTTACTTTAGTTCTTGTTCTGTGTTGGGCATGGCTGAAAAGTGAAAAGGTCTCCCTGTTTCTTCAGTTTTTTCCATTATGGCAGCCTAACAGGCTTATGTTCAGTTTAGAGGTCAGAACAGGTCAAACGGTAAATGTATAATGGTGCCATTTATACTAGGGGTTAAAGGTCATTTAACAAGTCAAGTTCGCTTTCCTGCTCCCACATTCAGACACTGTCCAGGACTCAACCTGAGGCCGGACATGATTATGAAGCTAAACACACACAGACGTAAACTCCATTTACAATACAAAACTTACATATAAAGTAAGAGTTGAAGAACACTAATCTTCAAACACCTACTACACTATAACCACAAAATTTGGTTATTCACATGGAGTTCCTCCATAAGAGGAACACAGGACTATAGAACCTTTAAGTGTTCTCTCAGCAGCTGTTACACCTCCAGGAGTGTACAGGTCATTTGTATTGGACACAGGCACCACTGACTGGATACACTATTTAAAACCCTAGTCCAAATATTCAACATCCTAAATCTCTAGACTTGCCAGCCCAAAACAAAAACTTTTCTGTCAGTTAGTGAAGTCGAACGCAAGACATAAACTCGGGAACAATCGCACATACTGTGTGGATGTTTGCGAAATTGTCCCTTAACCGCAATCTCAAATACTGAACAGTACATAAGGATTGCTTGCATGCTCAATTTACTAACATGATGCTGAGTAATTGTTCACAAAACAAATAAATCTACTTGCAGGCCCGAGATCATTATAACTTCATACCTTTCAAATTACAAAATGAATCACTCAGTCGCCTGATCATCGGATGAAAATGTGATGTATTTATATTCATTAGGCTTTCCTTGTTAATGGATGGTGTAAGGGGACAGGGTAACAAATTGTGCCTACAACAACAGATGGCCTACAATCAATAACTACATCTAGAAAGTGACCTCAATGGTAGGTATACCTAATAAAACTACTAATCATTGAAGCTGTACTCTCTGTACATGGACAGCATCACGTATACAATATGTATAAGAATCATTGTAATCACTGTTGTTTTTAACACAAACACACAAAAAAACACAATAACAATAGAAGACTGGTAATTAAACCCCGTGCTAAATGTGTATAGTGTGTCAGTTCTATCACACTGCATATAACTATTTTGAAGGTGAAGCATTTCATATTAGAGACTACATCTTTAATCCAGATGTTTATACATTTCCTCAACTCAAGTGACCATGGAACAGAAGCATGTAAAAATCCAGAAGGCCATTTGTTCAATCATTCATCTGGAAACTGAACAGGCGTATTTCGCGTTCTCTATGGGAATTGCTGAATTAAACAATGACCCAGTTTTGTCCAGGAAGAAGCCGGCAGTTCTGATAGTCACTGATCAGACAGACGGCTGACGGCTTTGTCTGCCACTGAGCTTTCGTTTCATTCCATTACAGATGGGAGAGAATTGGCCCTAGATCAGATGATTACAGGATTAGAAATTAGTAATATTTCCAAAAAATGGATTGCCTGATAACCTCTGATTATTACGTTACAGAATATTAAGTTATGGAAAGTTGCTCATCCTCATTGGATCCTCTTTCACCAGTGATTATTAAGCAAACCTCCCTTTCATCTATACTCCTTATTTGTGAATCTCCCCAAAGGCTTAATTTCACAGCAGACAGAAAAAAAAAAACCCACCATCCCTACCCCCCACTATACACACACATCATGGCGCACGTCATGCTGCGCTGGAACTCTTGGTGATAATGCTAATTCTTTTCCCCTCTCCCACCAGTATCTAGGTAACAATGTGCTGCTCAAATACGTGGATCCTTATCAGAACAAAAATACTTGCAGGGTCAGGTGCTTTTTATATTGACTTGGGTAAGTGATGGCATTACATGTGTTGATGAAAATAATTTGTTATCCCCAACTGCGTAGTGCGGTAGAATTCAGTTTTTTTCAATCTTGGCCACACCTGGTATTATCCGGTAATTCATAGAAATAAGATTATTAGGTTTGATTATAGAATTTGCTGAGTATTTTGCAGTGGTTAAACAAGCAAAGTCAGTTTTTCACAACAGTGTTTGTATTGTGACTTACCCGCACAAAGAAGTATCCTGTTCCACAGAAGCAAAATCACCACAATGTATAAATGTATACGAACACGGGTGAAGGATTTTTCCTTTTATCACCCCTGTTTATATGTCCAACATATAACCAGTGTTATCACTACAGTGTTATCGGTAAACTATTTGTGGAACCATAAGTGCAATTTGTAAATTTAAAAAAAGTGCAATAATTTGATATCTGAGAATCATGTTTAAAAAATATCACATTACAGGAATACTAGATAACTGTTATAGTGTGTTATAGTCTGAAAGCTTAAAGATTTTTTTCTATTTATTCTTGTATTGTTCTTGTATTGCATGTATTTCTTTCTTTTTTCATTACTGACTGCACAAAAATGTCCAATGCACCCATACTGTTGGTATGTATACAAATGGGAAATAAAGTCTCCTGAATTTTTTATCTTTCATGACAGCGAAGGTTGATACCTTGACATGTTATCTTGAATGAATGGCTATTGTACCCATATGTTTTCTAAAACACAAATTTTCTCACGCTAACTCACTCTATCCTGTACTGTGCTAATTTTCTATCCTGTACAGGGTCACGAGGAGGCTATATGAGGGGACTCGGGGCACAAGGCTGGGTACACCCTAGACGGGGTGCCAGTCCATCACAGGACACCACAAGCACTCACATATACATATTTTGAAATATGACTACTCTGCATGTCTTTGGGAGGAAACCAGAGCACCCGAAGGAAACACCCACCAAGCATGGAAAGAACATAAACTCAATATACAAAGATGCAAGGCAGGAATCGTAATTAACTTTTGCTTAACAAATGGCCAATCAATACTGTGAAACTGTGATAGTTTTAGACAATGTTATTTAGTAAAAAAAAACTTTATTTAAGTAAAACAATTCAAATTCAAATTTTATTTGTCACATACACAATATTCCCTGTAATGCCTCTGCACCATGGGTACAGTAAAAAAAATAACAAAATTTTTTAAACAACACTATTTTGCATTAGGATAGTCTTAGGATAAGCCCTTTGCATGATTGTTAGACTTTACCACCACCAGAATAAACACCAGAGGGGGGGCGGGGGGGGGGGTCTATTTAATTACATATTGTGATATTTTAGTGTGGCAATTCTTGTATCGCCACACTAATTCCAAAAACCAAAACTTTTCTCTGATTTTTTTTGGTTATATCTGTTTGCATTTGAGGTGGTTTAAATGATGCCGTTTCTTTAGAATACTACAGGTGGTGCACTCTAAACTATTCACACATTAGCAGGCAGCACATGAGTTCTGTGTCATGGGAGCAAAATAGAACTGTAATGAAATCTGTAATATATATATATATATAAAAAATCAGGATATTTATAAAATCATAATAATTATAGAATCGCAATACATATCAAATCCACACTTAGGTATTGATATCATAGCGAGTGGTGCTTGGTGATTCCCATCCTTAATTAACATGGCTAGTCTAGTTCTAGTTATTCTCAATTTCTTCCTTACTCATATGTACTGTATATAATACTATTCATTTTGTCAGTGTTTACATTTTATCTAGGTTGAACAAGGTGATCTATCCAGCCATCCATTATTCTATCTATCCATCCATCCATCCATTCATCCATCCATGCATGCATGCATTTATCCACTTATCTATCTGTCTATCGATTCATCCATCAACCCATGCATCTATCCTTCCATCCATCAATCCATGCATCACCAATATTAATATAATCAAACAAACGCTCTTTGCCGTATATGGTGTTGGCCACGCCCACCCCACGTCAGCACACCTGGCTGATTAAAGAGAGCGACACCGGATACGGCAGAGCCCACAGCGAAGCTTCAGTACAAGCCGCCTATAAAGTAACAGTCCCATTGTGTTTCCATTTGCCAGGAGGCCATAAAATATATCAGTTGTTCACCCTGACAGACCAACAGCAGATCCACGGGTCGTGGTTTACTCTTACTGAGACATGCCAGAGCCCACAGCCCCTTTTTTACTCCTGTAAACCTGGTTTAAACGGATTTATTCACCAGAAAGAAACAACATAACCATTCGGTTTAGTGAAAATTGCTACGCTTCTCTTAACGAGAAATAGAAAAGAAAAGCACTTGTTTGGTAACCGAGGTGCTATATGACACCCGCTACAAGTTACACAAAAATAAATCAGGTAATAACGCAGATCATGTGAGTGCATTTTAATCCGGACACATAAATAAACTAACAAACAAACAGGCTCTTTAAAATACCAACTCACTTAAAGCTTTATGTGTTTTATTTTTACCATGCAGCTCACACACACTTACTCACCTTGAGTGCTCAGGAGACAGGTCCCACCTTAACCTGCTTCACCTCTGTCTCAAACAGCTCTGCCCCAGCTGTGTAAGTGTGTGTGTGTGTGTGTGTAAGTGGAAGCAGTTCGGTGTATCCAGTTTGTGAGTAATTTAATGTCGAGCTCCGAAATCCGCGCGCACATCCCCGGGTTTTACCCCCAAATTCCTCCGTGGACGAGTTGAGATAGTCTTGGTCTGTTTGTGGAACAAAAATAAAATAAATAGTCCTACAAACTCGCTCAACTCTTCATGTCTGGAAAAGATTCTCTCAGAAGTAGAGGAAAGTGCGAGGAACGGACGTTGCGTTTTCTTTGCATAAGTACGGTTCTCACACTGAGCCGGTGAAGCGGCTCACACACACACACACTGAGTTACATAGGGCAGAATCAGCTCGGAGAGGCTGCCCCGGTGCTGGGAAACTCTTAAAGGGGCAACACCTCAGGCAGCATGCACGAGCTGTACACTAGTGGGACCCACCTGTACAGCTCAAATGGAAACTCAAAGCTTTTCTTAAAGGGGTAACAGATAACCACGTCTAAAGTAATGTGTTGAGTCTGGATAAGAATAATAATGGAACAAACCACTCACTCATCATCTATACCACTTTATCCTGTAAACAGGGTCGTGGGACGGGGGGAACCTATTCCAGGAGACAGAGGGCACAAGGCGGGGTACACCATGGACCCTACACACTGGACCCTACACACTCACTCACACTACAGGGAAATTGGGAACACCAATTAGCCTAATTTGGATGTCTTTGGTCTGTGGAAGGAAACCAAAGTACCCGGAGAAAACCCACCAAGCACAGGGAGAACATGCAAACTCCATGCACACTGAGCCGTGGCGGGGACCGAACCCACACCCTGGAGGTGCACGGCAACAGTGCTAACCACTAAGCCACCGTGCCACGCATGGAACAAACGGCCCTCGTTAATAATGAATATGACATTTAATAAGGAATAAACAAAGCAAAATAAACTGTGTAAATAATAAGTAATAGGAACTCTTATATATAATACCCTTATCAGCCTGGCACTATATAGCTCATATACATAGACTTACAGTGTTCTCATCTTAAGCTCATTTAATCCAGCCCACCCAGATCACAGTTCCCACAGTGATCAAAAGCACACACACACACACTAATTAGAGGGAGTAGTCAAAGAAAAACAAGTAGAGCAAGCACAAAGATCTTATATAATAAGATGGACAGAGGTGATAGAATTAATACCATTTCTTCAGCTTTTTTACACTTCATCTTCAGTTTATCCTAAGCGTCATAGGGGCTGGGTTTCATATGAAGTGCATTGGGAGGGGAGTTAAAATTGTCTGAATGAGGTGGCCTGTCTGCTGGGCCTGCAAAACAGCATTCATGAGGCACCACTAAACACTACTTCATTCATATAGCTAGAGTAATGCAAGCGCACACACACACACACACACACACACACACAACCACCCCTACCCTACCCCCACCTCATGCACATACACACCTTTTCATATAGCCCTTGCCAGTATACAGAAAGCGGTAGGAGGCAATAAACAAACAGACGAACGAGTTATGCCATGTAGAAGAAGAATAAGTGAGAGAAATGTACTAGAACTGAAGTTCTGTAATGACACAATACAGTCTTCTGTCTATAATCCCCAATCTCAATATTCACCAGGGCTGTACACTGGCCTCATTAGTGAACACTGTAGTCAAATATAAATTGCAATTAAATGACAAATCATATTTAAATCTTACAACAACAAAAAAACAAGGATGAGGCTCAAACAAATGAAGCATAGCGATGCAAATTACAGCATCTATAGTATTTCCTGATGGAAATACAAAGATCACAAATTTCTACAAGAAGAAATAAAGAAACACATATATGAAAAATTACTAGTCCATATAAATACTTAAGAATCCTTTTACCTCAGGATTTCAGGCTTTTTTGGCTCTCATCTTAAATTATTCATCTAATCAGCTATACAACACAACCTCCTGTGGTTAAATGGGTGTGTAAAAGCAGGAACATATTCAAATTTGCCACAAGGGTTGCTCTAGATCCTGGGCTGAGATGAACTGTCTCGAAAATCAGGTCTTATACGCCCTCTTGTGGGCAAATGTATACATGCATGGTATGTATACAGTATGTCATTACTATCTCTCCTTTAAAAATAAAAATAGCACTGCTAACATTTTTTCAGTCTTTATGATATAAGCAAATAGTTTTTACAACAAACATATACTGTAGGTGATAAAACTACAAAGTACATACAGAGTCAGAAGTTTAGCATGAACGAGGCAGATGCAGTGAGTTGAGGGGGTCATTATACATCTGAGCATTTGAGAGTTAGGGGTCACGCTCAAGGGCCATCACTACGCCAAGGTCTTAACCAGTGAGCTACACCTGACCCACTGGTATAGCATGTGCAAGTTCAGGAAAAAAGTCAGACTCACTGTCCATGTCTCAGTATTCTACTGAGAATATTCTGGCTCCAGTTTTCATAATAAAAGGCTTCAAAACAGCTCAATGGCACCATGTTTTCCACCCATATATACTTAGTCATTCATTTGCCTTCACTAGAATTAAAGTATCCTCCTCAAGCATGACCCTGCGATCATGTTTGGGATGAATTGAGCATGGGCTTTCTCCCATTCTTGACCTTACTAATGCTTTCGTAACAAAATGGACAAATATCTACAGCCATTCTAAAAAACTCTAGTGGAAAGTCTTACCAGTGTACTGGAGTGGAGCGGAGCTTATTATAAAAGCAAAAAAAGACTCTAATCTAAAATATAATGTTCAAAAAGCACACATGGTTATGATAGACATTTGTCTACAAACCTTTGGCAACATGGTGTTTATTTGTTTGTTTGTTTGTTTGTTTGTTCGTTTGTCAGGAATGCAAAGGTGAAACAAAGAAAAGGTGGATGCATGTGGAGATCTTCTTTAATGAACACTGTAAAAACAAAGAGCTACCAAGATAGACCTTTATCAGGGACATGAACTGTGAACAGAAACTAGGAACATTAACTCCATGGTCACATGAAAAAACGCAACAGATGCAAGCCAATAACAAACTGAAAACCTGGTGGTAATAAACAGACCATAAACAAGACTTAGGCACAAACATAATTAGAATTAGGCTTAATCTCAGGAGGGCAGAGGTAATGGGAAGGCAGGGTGATGCCCTCATGATGGCAGAGTTGCAGACTGAGGTCCTTATGAGGCCAGGATAGCACTGAGATGTTTTCAGCAGGTTAGCAAAGAAGCATTGTCAGCACAGCAGGATGTCTCAGTGGGGCAGTGTGGCAGAGTGACACTCTCAGCAGGGCAGGGTTTGTGAAGGGAGAGGGGGTTAAAAACCTCTTCACCAAAGTCAACGTGAACATAGGTTTCCTTGCAGTCTGGCTGATATGCTGATATCCTTTGGACGTCTTGACTAGGAAGTGCTGGAAAGCTGTTGTCAGTGTTTGGCTGATCTCATTACAATGCCTTTGGGGAAGGCCTACAGTATGTTTGCCCAGTTGGGCTCGAGGCTGCTCGTGCTGCCACTTGTTTTCACAATGGGTCCATTTGAATCTCACAGAGCATTTCTTGCAGAGCTTGGTAACGCTGTCAGATTTGTCCTCCTCCCATCCATCCTGTTTCTTTCTGAGTCTGGAAGAGCTCCCAACCATCATCAATCCCTCTTTAACTCATCTTTATCTCTTACTTCTTACATATATATACCAATCAGCCATGTTATCCATTGCCTAATGATGTGTGGCCTTGTGCTGCCAAAACAGCTCTGATCCATTGAGGCATGAACTCCACAAGAACTCTGAAGGTCTGCTGTGGAATCTGGCACCATGGTAGCAGCAGATCCTTTAAGAGCTGTAACTTGCAAGGTGGTGTCATACTTGTCCTGTACACCCCACAGATGCTTGATCGCAATGGGAATTTGGAAGCCAAGTCAACAACCCTGAACATTGGTATGTTCCTCAAACCGTTCCTGCACAATTTTTGCAGTGTGAAAGGATGCAGTATTCTGCTACTTGTTTTATATATATATACTCAGCAAAAAAAGAAACGCCTCTTTTCCAGGACTGTATATTTCAACAATAATGTTGTAAAAATCCAAATAACTTTACAGATCTTCATTGTTTTCCATGCATGTTCAATTAACCA
>JAQMYK010000036.1:18318629-18329798 GCA_030014345.1 Clarias buthupogon
TAAAAGTATTTGACTCACCCAGACTTTTGTAAGGAGTTTTAAATTGCAGTAAAATGGCTATTTTTCCTCCATTTTTTTAGTGTCCCTTAAGGGGCTCTGTATTATTCTACAGATAAACACAATTGTTGTTGTTTGTTTGGCTGGTCCTATTAAGGTGGGTGGACATAGCAGATGATCCGATAACTTGGCACAGGTTTTTACACCGGATGCCCTTCCTTACCCCACCCTCCCATTTTTATCCAGGCTTGGGACTGGCACTAAAGATGCCCCACACCCGGTGTCTGGGTAATGAACCTGGACAGATGAGAAACCTACCACAGAACCCATACTGTAGATAAACACTGAATTAGAAAAAAAAACCAAGCAGTAGAATTTCATTAGTTATATCTAGAGCAGTGGCCGGTCATTAAGGGGCGCTGAGGCGCCGCCCCCTCAAAGTTAGGCAGAGAAGACTGTTACTTTAACATGTAATTATTCAACATAATAACTATTTATTTTAATAATGAAATAAAGTCATTTAGTCACAATATTCCGGTGTATTCCTTAATGTAATTTATTTACAATAAAAAAAAACTGTATTATGTTCATTTGTGTTTGTGTATGCGGGGCGCCGGACAAAAGAGTGTCTATGTACATAGGCACGTACATTTTTGAAAAGCATGTGATTTGAGTCTGAGCTCTAATTGGATTTTTTCAAATTATCCACTGTCCGCCCCGAACCCTCCCACTTTTGTTCTTAGCGAATCAATATTGTTTTTAAATATTTGGGCTCATGTGATTGGCCCCGTTCTCAATGAGTCTTATTAACGGTCAGCAGTTAGTTAATGTATTGAATAGTGATTGACGTGGAAGCCAGCTAAATATAAGATAAAATTCTGTAAGTTCTTGGACCACGTCGACCTGATCTCGTGATCTCGTGATCTCGTGATCTCGTGATCGTGGCCGAGCTTTCACTCGGTGCTTTTCCAGAACTTCTTATGGCTATTTACAGGCGATTATTAAAAGTTTAATTTTAATTTTGTTTGCAACCCCCAAAAATTTTTTGCACCAGCCACCACTGACCTAGAGCCACAGAGTGAGCAGATCAACTTTTGTTTTCTCATCTTATGTACAGCAGGATTGTTTTATGCCTTTGTTAAAATTATTTGATTAACCACTTTTAACACCGTCAGTTCTTCCATTCTGCATTTATTAAAGCATGGTTGAGCCTCAATAGACTTGTCATCACCGATTGAGTCAAGTTGTTGGGAAATGAAGGACTGTGAGCTCCTGTTTTTCAACATGTATTAGTTAACATTAAAAAAAATCCCCTTAATGTCAGTGTGTGGTTGAAAGCGATACAACAGTATGCTGTAAGCCTGTACTTTCTGTTCTGCGAAGAGATTTCAAGCAGCACAGTCGATTTTTTTTTTTAAGTGTTTTCACAAGTTCATGTCTCTCGTTCTCTTTCTAGGTCTGTTGTGTAACTGCACCACATCTCAGTGTGAAAAGAATGGCTACCGCTGCGAGACGACGGGGGCCTGCATGGCTTCGACCTCCCTTATTGACGGCCAGGAGCAGCACGTTCGAATCTGCATCGATAAAGAGAAGCTGGTTCCTCCTGGGCAGCCCTTCTTCTGCCTGAGTGCCGAGGGGCTACTCAACATCCACTGCTGCTACACAGACTACTGCAACAGTCTCGACCTCAAGGTGCACTCGGGTAAGTGTCCTGCACGATCAGCCTTCTGCTCTGCAGACCAAATCATCAGCTACCAATGATACGTAAGACATTAAACATGCTGTTATAGGAAAATAAATAAACTTCGCCATGTCATTGATTCTTATGTGGGGCATTGTTCACAAGTTGCTATAGAAACGATAATATGTGGTAAAGTGCTCGCCCTATTATCCCGAGTTCGATTCCCGGGTGATGCTGTAACCTCTCGCAGCCGGAGGTCTAGAGGGAGCTGATTGGCCGAGCTCTCTCAGAGCGGAGGGATGAGAGGTACTTAGTGCTCTCACATTAATCACGGCTCTACAGCCAATCAGGGGCGTCTGTGAGCTCATGCAAGCATAGGGAACGGATTGCGCTGTCATCCGAATGCGTTACGCCGCCCCCAACGGTGTGTGAGTGAGCAGTTTGAAAAAGATGCAGTCGGCTGCATAGTGCTTGGGCCCTAAAAAACGTAAAACATGCAGCCAGAACCACTGTCATAGCCGCTGTTACAGTATAAAAAGCAGAGAATTATGCTTACAACAGAAATATCTATTCTGCTTCATCATTAAGGTTTGATTGGTTTCTAAGTTTAATGGTTTATGTCGTGTCTCTTAGTGACTGTACAGCCTGACTCGTCCACCGTGATGGGCAGCTGGGGGCCGGTGGAGCTGGCCGCTGTGGTTGCAGGTCCTCTTTTTGCACTGTGCGTGCTGGTGCTGCTGGGCCTCTTCCTGTTCCAACACCACCAGAGGGCCTACGGCCACAGGCAGAGGTTGGAGGTGGAGGACCCCAGCACTGAGCACCTGTACCTGGCAAAGGACAAAACTCTGCAGGACCTCATCTACGACCTGTCCACATCCGGCTCGGGGTCAGGTGAGTGTTACAGCTGAAGAAGTAAGAAGAGAGTTCAGCCAGGGGTGGACTAATCCCTTACCTGGGCAAACAAATTTTATGTCAAAATCTTTACTTTTTTTTTTTTAGGACAACAGAAGAAGAAAAAAAAAAGACTCCTTGTTGACTTTTGCAATACTGATTTTTCATTCTGACTATAGCTCACACCACTGCACTACGCACAACAGCGCAATCTTGATAATTAATCAGCATGCACAAGTGACAGATGACCTTTCAGAGTTAGGGACATGCCGATATGTAGAACGCTCAAAACCGAGCAAGATAAGCAGGATAATAATAAACCGAGCAAGATAATATTTCACTTTTGACTTGAGAATAGGACAGGACACCTCGTAGCTCAAACATTCATCATTGACTTGCTGACTTTAATACCCTAGACCAGTGGTCTCCAATCTTTTTTGCACCCACGGTTTAGTTTTATGTAAGTCAGTTTTCCACGGATCGGCCATCACGCTCGTAACAAGTCCGTAGTAAATAAAACTAGCAATATTTCAGAATCAGTGTGAGCTTGATTTCTTGCAGCGAGACAGTCCCGTCTAGGAGTGATGGGAGACAATGACAGCTGAAGTGTATTCTTTATGTCCAGTCTGCTCAGTAGTTTTGTTTTTGTTGCCGTCACTGTAGATAACCTTGCAGCACAAAGATAGGTTGTTGGAAATGAAAACAGAGTTTTCTCAGGATATTAAAGACCCTTAATTTAGGTAAGATTCTTAGCATTTTCTTTTAATTGCAGCTTTCTTTTTGTAAGTAGTCTCAGAGTCTCATCCGCTGTCTCATCACTGGGTATTTTCTTTTGTCCTAAATAAGTTCTCCAGAGACGTTTGTTTTTAACAGATTTTAGCTAAAGTTAGCTTGTAGTGTGGGAAAGCGGTACAGACGGAAGCGGATGACAAAAACTGATAACAGGAGAGAATGATTATACAATTAGTTTGTTTCCATGTGTCTGTAATTAGTTTGTTAATTAGCTATCTAACCGTATGTTATTACACTACAACACTTACTACTCAGTACTATACAGTAGTCAGTGTCCAGGCAGCTGAAACACGGGGCTAAGAAGCCTTCGGGAGATTTGACTTGCTAATTAATCTATCAGATGTCCATCCGTGTCAGCTAAACACTAAACATCTTGGATTGTAACTTGGATACAGAGTATATTAGACGCTTGAATAACTTTGAAGTTTTGTCTTTCTGTTTTTTTTAACTGATTTGAAAGCACACATTTAGAGTAAAGTGGTGTTCAGAGGATCAACTAAATGCATAAAGAATTAATCAAATCTGTGGTCACATTTTCCCCTCTCTGTTTGTGTGTGCGTCTCTCTCTCGATCTCTCTATCTCTCTCTGGACAGGCCTGCCTCTGTTTGTGCAGAGGACAGTAGCCCGGACTATTGTGCTGCAGGAGATCATAGGGAAGGGTCGCTTTGGAGAGGTGTGGAGGGGGAGGTGGAGAGGAGGAGACGTAGCAGTGAAGATTTTCTCTTCTCGAGAAGAGCGCTCCTGGTTTCGCGAGGCTGAGATCTACCAGACCATCATGTTGCGGCATGAGAACATCCTGGGCTTCATCGCTGCCGACAACAAAGGTAAACTAAAAGAACATCCTGAAACAACAACTGACAAATGGCAATAATGAGTGTCAGTGTGGGTTTACAGTATGAACTCTGGATAAGTGCCAGGAGCACCGTTTGACTCACCGATATTCCCCCATGAATGTGCATGTATACCATAAAGTCATATCATGACAGTGATGTAGTATGATAACATGAGCTCACAACGATGTATTTTGATGAGCTAAGATGGCTACCATATACAGTAAAACCTCGGATTGTGAGTAACGCGGTTTGCGAGTGTTCCGCAAGACGAGCAAAGATTTTTAATGAATATTGACTTGGAAAACTAACAAGTCTTGGTTTACGATTTCCGAGTATCATGTATCACACATGCGCTTCTTGTTTCGTGATCACAACTGAGCCAACGGTTTTTCTCTCTCTTATGCTGTGGAATTGTGGGTAATCGTCTCACCTTCCGGGTCTTAGTGCGCATCTCTTACTGGTATAATCAACATCCGCATGTACTGTTTACTATAACACTGTGACCGTGTGTGTGCGTAAAACATATTTTATGTTGTGTTTGTATGCGTGTGTGTACAGCGTGTGCGTATTGTTAATTATAACACACACGTGTGTGCGTGTAAAGCAAAATAAAGTCTCATTAGATAGGTTAAAGATCTATGTTCTCTCTCCCTCTCTGTATCAGCCTGCACTTAGCCCCTTCACACACACACACACACACACACACACACACACACACACACACACACCTCTTCTCGCCTTCACGCACACACCCCTCTTCCCCTCGCTTTCACACACATACACACACACACACACACACACACAGTGGGCTGTGGAACGAATAATTTGAGTTCCCACTATATCTTATGGGAGAATTCGCTTTGGTTTACGAGTGGTTTACAATTCCGCTTCCGGAACGAATTATGCTCGTAATCCAAGGTTCCTCTGTAGACATTCAGTGTAGCTTGTGAGTTCCCATTGATCAGCAGTCCCTGTGGAAAGGCTAACACTTTAGACACTGGATGGTGTTCCAGGAGTGTGTAACCACGTTTGGAATATTTTCCACAGAGACCAAGTACTACATGCTAGGATTATTTTTGAACTGCTACGTAACCTTTATCAAGTATTTGCTGCCCTCAGATGCCAAACCAAAGGTCTGGTTGACGATGCCACACTTGTCTATTTATTAACATTAAGGTGACTTGTTAAGCAAGGCCACAAACAGGACTCTGTGGTTTACCTGCTGATTCCTGTTCAACATTTGTAGGATTTGTAGCAAACAAGGTGAAAATGCATACTGGGGCTGAAAGATCAGTTGTGCATCCTGATTCAGAGGGCACTTTGGATCTGCTAGAAAGAGCCAAGCTCAACAGTGAGTGAACTTGGCATTGGCAGGGAGATCTACTTGGGCCTAACCAAATTTTTTTCTAACTTTGGGGGCAGATGCCACGCTGTTTTGAACTTATTATATCTACTGGTTGCGACCCTGTTTCGGTGAATCACCCTCAGTGACGGTAACAGTTTGTGACCACACTTTCCATATGAGGATTGCAAAGTTGCCCTAATTACAAGACTGCACATAGCACAAATAGTTAATTCTGACCTGATATTAAGGCTTTCTGTTGCATCTGATCTTTCTCCCTAGTTCTCTAGTTCTCAGCCACACCTAAGTTTACAACCCTTGTGAGGACAGTTGTGTCTCCAGTGGGCTAACTCACCTTTGAAAGCTCTTTACTTCTAGTAGGCCAAAAGACAGCATCTCTGTAGCAGAAGTCAGTAGGCCTAGCATTCTTAGGAGTCAAAACACATCTGGTTGGTGTGTGCTGTGGAGCATGGAGGGGGATAGGGCTCATTCTTCCTGGCTTCAGTCTCCGTGTTAGTGAGCTCTTCTGAGGACAAGCTTCGATAAAGGGTCATGGACAGTTCCGTGAGTGCACATCATAAATAGCATTTGAGAACTTCAATATACAAAAAGAGAAGCAATATTGAGGAACCAATTCAGGTTCTGTTAAATCCAGAATTATTTATTCTGGGAGTGTTTTGTGCTGTATCTTGGGCTTTGCAGTTGGCTGCCTGGCCAGGATGGGTGTGGGAGGACTCAAAACCGGTCTAGGCCTGCTAGGTGCTGTTGATGAGTTTGCATGGACATAACCTCACACTGGGTGCAGGTGACCAATGAGCCAGCAGTTGCATTTTGTAAGTGGCCAAAACAGATAGTCAGAGATACTCAGTACACGGCTGATGGTCGTCCTCCTGCTAAAAAGCTGTCGCTCAGGCAGCAGTTCCATGTTGCACAATATAACTGAAAGTTTTAAGTGATCGTGGAAGGGATTAGGCGAGTAGAGAATAGGAACTGAAATGACGAAGCATTTGACAGTGAGTAACTCATCACTGTAACAGTATGAATTGGTGCACTTTCAGCAAGAGAACGCATCTGAAAATGTTATGTCACCTTAAAAACACTTAATAATTGTTTCTAATTCGTTATGAATTGCATATGAACTAGCTGTGTAGTTTTATTTACAGCTAAGAGGCTAATTAGCTCTTAACGTAAGGCTGTATTCCAAATCTCTCTCCAACCCCTGATCAAAGGCACTGCTTGGTGTGTATGAGACAAAGGATTGTACACCATAGCGCACTAGCTTTTCTGTTTAACGCTATTTGGGATTCAACTCTGGAACCAAGAAGTTAACGGAGCTGATATTCTAAAGTGGAATAAGTAGAATTATAAAGAGATCCTTAAAAGGTTTCTCAGGACTGTCCACCACCTCTGTGGTTTATTCTTCTCACCTTTTGGCTACCTATAGTGCGGGTAACAATTTAAAACTACTTTCACCCCTGATAATTATACTAACTGTCGGTCGCCAGCTCCGGTAGTCGCGGTTAGACAGTTCAACAGAAGGATATGTGTCAGAGGAGCAAAATAATTGTTGCATAAAGGCTGCGTCCTCGTGCCTACGACTGCATCACAGCCGTGCTATATACAGAAAATACAGCATGACCTTGAGTGTGATTTTGCTTAATTATCATTATTGAGATGCGAGCTTCTGCAGAGAAGGAACACATTGCCCGGTGCTGCAATAAACAAGTGACTTAAACGCTGAAAACAGCAGTACTTCTCAAGCTTTATTATGCCCACTGAGCAGAGCGAGTTTGTGCAGACCAGATGCTTTGTGATTGTGCACGGTGATGAACACAAAAATGTTTTAAATCATTTTTTTGCCTCCCCAATTTGATCTCCTGCCAGTTCCCACCCACCAGTCAGCTCTCCTCTAACACATGACATTAACCATCTAGATAGGCTGTCGCATGCTTGCCGCGAGATATCCAGTGCATCTTTCGGATCGCTTGCTCATGCTGCATCGCAGGTCGGCATAACAATTATGGAAGAAACCTGTCTACCCTGATGCACATAAATTAACTAACAAACCTGCATAGTTGACTAATGTGGCTGTGATTGAAAGGGAATAGACAGTATGACATCCCTTCAGTCCAGACAGCACAGACAGTTACTCGCTTGGGTGAGTGTGGCATTGTCAGGATTTAAATCTGACTTTGTGATGATAAGGTGAACATTTTTCTGTTGCACCGCTGATTTTTCCTGTTGCAATTTATTCATTTTTTACATTATAATAAAATATATACTTGCATACCAGCTGCTGTCGATTTAACCTGCAAACATTTTCTTCTTTAGGTTGTAAATCACATCTTGTTGATTTATTCTTATATAGTAATTGTTCTACAACAGCTGTGTAACATCAGGTCTCAGCACGACAAGGTTATGTAATCAGCAAAATTTTATGCATGATAGCAGCCCTTCCTGTTCAGCAGCCATTACTGTTCAAGCACTTTATTAGGAACACTATATTAATACCGGGTAGGACTTCCCTTTCCACTGAATGCAGGTGCGGTGACTGCAAAGGCCAGTGGAGAACACTGCCGAGCCTGTGCCCACTGCAGTCTCAGTTTTCTGTTCACGTTTGACATAAGTGAACCCTGACAGGGGCGTGTGCCCATCCATGTCAAGGTTCAACGTGTTGTGCGTTCGGAGATGTTCCAAGATGTTCAGAGATCACTGGGTTACTGTAGGCTTTCAGACAGATCGAACCCTCCTCTCTTCGACGAAGTGTTTACGTCGCCTGGTTCTTGCTGGATGTTTTTACTTTATTGCATCATTCTGAGTCAACTCTAGAGACTGTGTGGAAAATCTCAGCAGTTACAGAAAAACTCAAACTAGGCAATCTGATGACCATACTCATGCCATGGGTAAAATGTTTTCCCCCATTCTGAACATTACCTCTAGCTGCTAATTTAGTCATATCCAGTTAGTTATTGGTGCCTTCCCCCATCAAGGTTGCTCCCAGTCAGGGAAGGCCAAAGACTCTCGCGCTTTTCCTCTGAACCTTGAGACGCCGCATCTTTTCGTACTGCTCGCTCACACACCGTTCGGGGCGGTGTAACACACTCGGAGGACAACGATATCTGCTCCTTTCACAGACGCCTGTGACTGGCTGCTGTAGAGCCGAGATTGATGTGTGAGGGCCAAGTACCTCTCTGTGTTTGATGTTTCTAAGTGTATTTTACTGAAGTTACCTAAGACGGCTTCCTTTGTGAACGATACAGAATTGTTTTAGAATGCTGTATATTTTATTTGCAAAAGAACTTGGAATTCAATTCAATAATTACTCTTTGTGTCTTTCAGATAACGGCACATGGACTCAGTTGTGGTTGGTGTCGGATTATCACGAGCACGGCTCCCTGTTCGACTATCTGAACCGGTACTCCGTCACCATCGAGATCATGATCAAACTGGCGCTTTCTGCCGCCAGTGGCCTGGCACACCTGCATATGGAGATCCTGGGCACTCAGGGTATGTGTGTGAGCGTGTGGGAGAGTTGTAAAATACAAGGCAGCTGGATCATTGGATTATTTAGTAGTGAATTAATTATCATCAGTCAGATGATATGTGTTTGATTTCTGTAATTGTAATAATAATTCTGTTTCCAATCGATCAGGTAAGCCTGGTATTGCTCACCGTGACCTGAAATCAAAGAACATACTTGTAAAGAAGAATCTCACGTGTGCCATCGCTGATCTGGGCCTCGCCGTACGTCACGAGTCTGTCACAGATACAATCGATATCGCCCCTAACCAGCGTGTGGGCACCAAGAGGTAGACACACAAACTCCCACACATACACACTCAAACAATCTGTCCCAAAAGTGTCAGAAAAGCAGTATTTTAGTATACACTCTTTGTGATTGATGAGTCCGGTGTGTGTTTCAGGTATATGGCTCCTGAGGTGTTGGATGAGAGTATCAACATGTGCCACTTTGACTCCTTTAAATGTGCTGACATCTACGCGCTGGGGCTGGTGTACTGGGAGATCGCCCGCCGCTGCAATGCCGGAGGTGAGACATGGCTGAGAGAGAAGGCTACGAGTTAAATACAGCCGTGCGGTGATGTAATAAATACACGCTGGAAGACTAATGAACAGGGTACAAGAATGGACCATCTCTAAGCACGATCCAAAAACACAACCAACACGACTGGAAGGTTTAAAAAGTGCTAAAAGGCTGCTCTGCTTTACAGGATGATGCTTCTCTCTCTGGGCTGCAATCAGTTGGCTGGTAATAGTGTACAATACCAGTCCAAGGTTTGGACACACCTTCAAATTCAGTGTTTTTTGTTTTGTGATTTTCCACATTCTACAACAATACTAGAGATTTCAAAATTATGAAACACCACAAATGGGATTAGGTAATTAAGTAACAACAAAAGCAATAACAACAGTCAGTTCTGATATTAAGACATGACGAGACTGGTTCTCATAAAGATCATCTCAAGAAGGCAAGACCAAAACGAACCTTTGCTGCAGAGGAGAAGATCATTTAGCATCGTTTTACAGTGTAGAAAGAAATAAAAGTCAGGAACGACCAGGGGATTAGAAGGTGTGTACAAACTTTTGAGTGGTAGAGAAGAAATAAAATGCAGAGTCTGTTCACACCTGAGTGAAAATAGAAATGTGTTCTGTCTGGTGGCGAGATGAGGCAGACAGCCAGGGAAACATGCAGACAGGTGGAACACACTTTTTTTTAGATTACTCATGAACTCGCATTTATAATGTAAGGAATAAAACATGACAGAGTGTGCTGTTAAGGGAAATGAATAAACAGACATGTGTGGTGATGCAGTTGGAAGACTCTTACCAGTCCAAAGTTAATTGTTTTCCAATAATCTCCCATCCCAAAGGGTTTTATTTAGTCTATCGGGTGGTGTTCATGTCAAATTTTGTTGTAAGAGTAAAAACTTGCTTTATTCCTTTATATAATTTCTTTGCTACACTAATGCATTTATCTCAGTGTTTCACTAGTGCTTCGATACCATCAAGAATTATTTAAGTACGCCAGAGCTATGATCAGACTGCCTGCTTAACGTCTGAAATGCTGGTCTCCCAGGAACTCATTTAATGGCCCAAATATATGAAAATGGCTTGGAGTATACTGTGGTCCTTAAATGGTGTGCATACGACACACAGTTTGTCCCAAATAAATTAGACACGAGATTTAAGGAATGGACAAATAAAGGAGTAACAGCTCTATGCAAGATAATAAAGGATAATACACTCCTTAGTTTTGACCAAATGAAAGAGAAATATGCTCTAGAGTCACGGGACTTTCATCGCTACCTGCAGCTGAGACACTTTATCAGCGACAAGTTAAAGTATGTATCTGAATCAAGTAATCGGCTGTTAGATCTGTTTAAAAGGGCTTATGGTGCAAACAAAGATAGGGGTATTATTTCTGGTCTATATAAAGGGCTTATAAACAAGAAAGCACATTCAACCCTATACATTAAAACAAAGTGGGAAAGGGAAGGAGAAATAGAGCTGTCAGAGGATGAATGGTAAAAAAAATCTGGGAATATCAATGGAAATGTAGCAGCTCACAGAGTTGGAAGGAGTTTGGCTGGAAGAGCCTGATAAGATATTTTAT
>JAQMYK010000036.1:18377933-18391412 GCA_030014345.1 Clarias buthupogon
AGAACAGATACAGTTAGATAATCATATTCTACAGTTTTTAAACCTTTCCTGATTCCTGACTACTATCACATAGCATAGTAGTTGTAGCAGTAGTGATAGTAGTAGTAGTATTGGTAGTAATAATACACTGCCTGGCCCAAAAGTGGGTCAAATTGCTAAATAACTGGATATTTTTGAAAGTAGTAGAAGTGGGTTAAGAACTATCCAATGCATTATTAAAATAATTAAAGAATACTGAAAGAATAGTGCTGAATCATCAACTCGTGGGAAAAATGTGATCTGAACAAAGTCAGGGAATGACCACGAATGGAAATCACTTTAATTGTTTAACTGTGCTTAATAGTGAAAGTAAGAGGGTTTCCACACGCTCAGTGTGACGACTAAAGAGTTGTGTGGCCATAAGAAAACCACTTGTTAGTAAGACTAATCAGAACAAAAGGCTTCAGTTTGCTAGAGAGTATAAAGATTGGTCATTGGAGCAAGGAAAAAGGTCATGTGATTTGGTAAGTCCGCATTGACCCTATTTCAGAGCAATGGGTGTATCTAGGTAAGAAGGGAAGTGCATGAAGCAATGCATTCAGGGAAGGCTATGACCAGGGTAGTCTATGAATAAATTTTCCCCCTTTATGGCAAAGGCATATTCCAGGACACAAACTGTGAGAGTGATTCTGTAGAATGAGGAATCTAACATGAGTTGGCCACCAACTGGACACCGCTGTAATTAAAGCTAAAGGCAGTCAAATGAAATTTTTAAGAGCACAACTTAGTTATTTGGCCACGCAATGTAATAATAATAATAATAATAATAGAATTGTAGAAATGTAAATGTTTACCCCATGATGAAAAAAAAACCTTGTCATTTTATTTATTGATTGGCTATTCGCTTTCATAACAAATTAATTACTTTTGTTTTATTTATTTTTTTGAATGATCAGATTATGTTTTAGTTTTTGTTTTGGTTAACTGATTCTTTTTTAAAAACTGATTTTACAAATAACTTATGAATTATTAATTGTAATAAATATATTTAGGTAGCTGAAGTAAACAAATGAAGAGAAGTATAATGGTACTTACGAGGACACTGGGCAACACAGACCGAGCCATACTGATACTTCTCATTTGGGTTCGGCTCCAGTTGAAACGTCACTTTATTGTATATCACGCCCTGAGGACACTGAGGCACGCAGGCGCCAGTGTCGTTAAAATTCCTGCAGGCCTGCACACATGCACACATGAAGAAATATTCAGTGGCGATTCATAAACATTGTACTTCTTTAAACTGATTATTAGGATTATTTGTTATTTATAAGCACTTTATTAGCTGGCTGAGGTGTGTGAAAACAGTGCAGTTATCTCCCATAATTGATTTGAAAAGAAATTGCATATCAGCCAGGTTTACAATGTTTTATTTCAATACCACAGTTATAAACACTGAGTATGTGCATGAGTGTGTTTTAACTTACAAAGCAATCGGTATCCTGCGACCCCGTGCAGCCTCCTGCACACTCGATGTGGCAACATTCACTGGGCCTTCGACCAAAACAGCGGCCGTTACACTGAGGCGCACACACCACTTTGGTCACTGAGAGAGAAAGCGAGAGAAAGAGACCAGTTGAATATAAATGTGTGTTACACACAGGGACACGCATATATTGAGAGAGCACAAAACAAAGACTGAAGGCTTATGTGAGTGTGTGCAAAGGAAGCGGAGATATTAAAACTCACAAGTCTGACAGTCATCTCTGCCTGGTCCCCAGCAATGACTGTCACAGTATTCATGACATGGAACTAAATAGGAAAACAGGATACACAAAGAGAGAGAGAATGTTAAAAATCGTTGTTCTGGACAGGAATATGATACTGTACGTTACCTTCTATTTTCCTGATCATGTCACAAACAAACAAAAAAATCATATAATTGCAGCATTATCGATCATTATAAAGGTAGTGGTAGATAGTAGTATAAAGCAGTTGGAATTCATCTTTATAAATAAATATATGATCCAGTGGTGTAGCTAGAAAGTCTGTGATGTTATCAAATCAAATCATTTTAGCCCTGTTAAGTAGTCAGCGTAACAGCGATTTCACTGTGAGCAGAAAGTTTCTGCATTTTCTGTATTCTTGTGTGTTGCTGTGTGAGGGTGTTAACTGTCACGTATGAACCTCTCAGACAGCATTTAAAGTAAATTTGTTTTTTAAGCCACAACTCTGGTTCTTAGTTGTTATCTATAATGAAATGTGGTTAAGTTGAATTTAGGTAATATATGTAGAAAAAAGCCTATTGATATCGAAGTGAAGTGACATAAATAATGTATATCCACCTAACAGAGCATGAAGTGGGCCAAACGTTTTAAGCTTTTTAAGCATCTGAAGTACAGACAATACTATTTTGACATCGTCTGCTATGAGATGGGTTTAGGAGTAAGTTTTTTTTTTTTGGTAGAAATACCACTGTGCCAGCTAATCTTGAATGTCACACAACACTCCACTCCATCAGGTCGGGCACTATTATTTTGGACCCTGAAATAAGTGTCTACTGTCTATGAAAATCAGTTTATCATTCAAATGATGCTTGTTAAAACACTTATGTTGCTATGACATCGGTAGCTTTATACAGCTTTAAACATCGCTTACGCTCTGGTCCGTTGTCCTGGATGAGGATATCAGCTCCGTTGTCCTTTACAATATCCTGCCAGTTGATCTGTGGTGCGTAGCTCAGGAACTCATTTTTTATTATCTGTACACCCCCTTCCAAAATTTCTAAGAACACACAGATACACACAAACATTAGTTATGTGAAAAACACCTCCATAATTGCCTGGGGTGTGCTCCTGTATTTAGCGGACTAAACACCCTGTTAATCTATGACAGCACTCTAAGGTGTGACAGTTCAGAAGCTTGCTACGAGACTATGGGGCATTTTTTTTTTTTTTTTGTTGCCATAATCACAGCCAGTGACAAGTACTCAGGGAGGAGGACAACAAGCTAACAGCACAGTGCTCAGAATAACCTGATTTGTCACATAAGCCAAAGCAAAAAACTGATATCCTTTCGGTAAAAGAGCACACCTATTTACAACAGGCGCAAAACCTTTCTGAGAAGACTCAACGCATTCGATCTGATTCCTACACAAACCTACCCTCCTGGAAAGAAAGCTCAACAGCATTTTAATCTGACATAGAAATGAGGTGTTGTGCAATCTTGTGTTGCATAACAATAATATACATTACCTGTTGCTGTTGTGTAAACTCGACCTGATCACGCACCTTGAATTTTGTAACAAAATTGCACCTCAAGTGCATAAAATAAACCAAAGAAACTACATATGCATTTTCTTATATGCATAATACAACTGTGATACAGTTACTTAAAATGTACTAGGATAATATTTTTTAGGACAAAATGTTGCATATTAGACAAGCTGCTGCAACGCAGTGTGAAGGAAATAAAATATATTCTTTAATCTGTATGTAACCTAATCAACTTTTGATCACAGTGGATCAGTTCATCAGGTCACAGACACACACAAATCAGGATACACTATAGCGCATATACCTCTATGCACCCCCCCGCACACTTTATTTATTGTACTTTATGACAGAAACATTTCTTGCAGTACTAGACGTCTGACTAGAGCAAGCATGGGCTTGTTCCTGAAACTATCTGTGTGACAGTTAACAGTCACACTGAAAACACACACCTACTGTGGAACTTAAAATGCATTACATTATAGGTCAGATTTCAGTATAAACAGGAAAAAAAATGGATTTCCTGAAATATGTAGTTTGGTTTAGAGGTTTTTGCGGCACTTGAATGCATTCAGGGTCCAATCCAGGAGCGTCCAGATAAATCCAGATAAGTCCTGGAAAATTCCTGCTGCACTATTTTATAAGTTTTGAATAGTTACACAAAAATATTACACTATTTTGTTAAACTAGGTATTTTTTTCTTTGGCTACTGCATTTATTCATTCATTCAGCATTTTGTGAATAACCCAGACTTAATCCACACTTAGGATTTATTATGGCTTTTATCTAAATTACACCCTTTAGTGTCAGTTCTTTCTCAGTGTTTGTTCCTCTTTCTTGTGTTATTGCTCTTTTTCTTTTGCTCTCAGTGTTCTTTTCAGGAGGTATTGTGGTGAAGTGGGTAGTGTTGCCGCCGCACGGCTCCAGGGTGCCTGGCTTGATTCTGAGCTCAGGTTTCTGTCTGTGCGGACTTTCCACGTTATTCCATGTTGTTTCCACACCTATATGGTAGAGGTGCATTGTTCCAACAGTGGATCAGTGATCACTGTTCCACTCTCCCCCCCATGATTCGGTACACAACCTTTAACCATAATAGCGCAAAATATAGGGTTAATTTCACTTATATTCCATAGGTAAAATAATATGTATATTTATCCTTGCTTAAATCCCCTCTCCTGTGCTTGCTGTTTTGTCAGGGTTGCCAGATCTCACAGACAAAATCCTGCCTAGACAGGACAGAAATTGCCCACTGCAATTTAAAACACCACAAATAATATCTGTACTAGAACTCATACTGCAGATCAATATTATATGAACCTACTTTGTTTCGTTGGCCTTATGGTTTATAACTCACTCAAGAGCCAGTGAGTCTGAGGGTTTGGGTTCAAACACTGCCATTGGTGAGTTGCCACACCCCATACTACCCAGCCGGTTAGAAAACGCAAAAGGGTTGCGTCAAGAAGGGCATCCGGTGTAAAACCAGTGCCAAGTTGTGTGCGGATTGGATGGCCGATCGGTGACGACCGCTTGATGGAAGCAGCTAAACGAAAGTTTATCAGTTTTATTTTTATTTACAGTAATGAACAAAAAAAATTACACAATAGCCTTTGTCCACATTGTCAAAAAAAATTTCTCAAGTCTCTTACTTGAACTTAACTGTAACAACTGAGTCTTGAATGTTTCATTTTAAGAGTATTTTTAAGAGTGTACGTCTTGAATTTTTAATATGGGCAAAATGTTTCTTGCTCTAGGTGATTCTAAGTAATTAGAAAAGCTGAAAAATCTGAAAAATTATATATTCTTTTTTTTTGCTGATCTTAAAAATGATCTGATCCGTGACTGAAATCTTTGAAGCAACCAGAACCTTGAGTTTTGTGATATGTTACACCCCTACTATATGTTTTTTTCCCCCCTGTGTTCTCAAGTTGCTTTCCACTTCCCAAATCATGTTGGTAGGTGGATTTTTAACACTAAACTGTGTATGGCGCCCTGTGGTGCATTGTCATCCTTATAGGTGTACTCCTACATTGATAATAAATGCCATTAATTGGGTAATTGGAAACACTGAGTGTCATTTAGCTCATATTATTATTATTATTATTATTATTATTATTATAAAAAAAAAAAAAATTGCGCAATAATCTCACTATTTAGAGATTCTCAATAAAAAAGTGAATTGAAATCTGTTAATTATCAAATATTTATATTTAACTGAGAAATGTAAAAAATTGCTGGAAAATTCAGCCCGACCAAAATCTTTATAATTTAAACTAGGTCCTTGTAGAACACCATATATTTGTATATTTGAGTGTTATAATTTGATTTGGAGTTTCTATTTAGTGTTTTATCTTCGGTAGCCACTTTATCAAGATTTCTGTCCCACCCCCCCAAGTTTTTTCTGTAAATGGTACATATTAAAAGTGCAAAACCTGTTCTCGTCCCACAGTTTAGTGCCACTGTGAATTGCTCCAAATATATGCAAAATAACAAAAAAAATATCACCTTGGTTGTCTTTATGACCGTACAACACCTCGTAATAACACAATTGATATATTTAAATATAATACATTTCATATAATAGAATTATTAATGAGGCTGCTGGTCTGGTTGTCCAGACTTAAATGCTTTTTCTGCTGACTTATGTACTCCAGTGTAGTGCCTGGGCTGTCGCCAGATAGATAAAGTGGGAGGAAGTTGCAAAATATGCAAAATACAGAAAGAATGAGTACACTGATAAAAATGTGCATGTGTTTGTACCTGTCAGATGTGTAAGGCCAAGCTCCTGTATCCCATACTCTCCATCCTTCTGGTAGTTAACGAAGACAGCAAGAGCAAAGCGCCCTTCATACAATGATGTTCCTCTGATTACACGTAATTGCTCCAAAGGCAGGTATCTGAACTGGTTTATTGCTATTAGAACATAACCTGTAACCTCACGAATAGACTAGAGAGAGAGAGAGAGAGAGAGAGAGAGAGACAGCACAGCACAGACAGATGCATTAGAGAAACATTAAAATTTTTAGTTATTAATGTATTTTAGCAGTAAGTATCTTACTGTGAACTTTTAAGACCAAACACAAGTTCTGGCAACATCAGACACAACATTGCTTGTTGAGACGTGATGAGGTCTTTAAAGACCACTATGTTTGTGGTAAATTCTCACCACACACACACACACACACACACACACACACACACACACACACACACATACACACACACACACTTCTCTTACCTTCAGGAAGGAGAAATCACGATTATGTTCCATGTGAGTGATCTCAAGGTTGCCCATGACAATCTGGCAGCCGGTGTAGATTTTCTTCATTCTCTGGTACTGCAGTTCTGAATTTCCTGTCACACTCAACATGTTCTGAGTGCCCAAACACATGACTGTAGAGAGAGAATGGATGTGTGAAAGAGCGAAATGGAAAAGGTAGGCAATCCTACTTTGCTATTCAAATGTACATTTTCATAGAAATCCAATAAGTAGCTAACTGAAAAACACACTTGGTTCTGCTGGTCTTCATTATTGAGCTTCATTGCCTTTACAGATTTTACAAACAACAGCTGTATAAGAACTCAATTTATGATTGTCTAATATAGCTTAAATGGTAAAATGATCTGAGCTTACATGTGACCTAACCTCCACCATTCCCCTCCCCCCCCAAAAAAGTTGAATAGTTATAGTCAAATACTCTGTATTTGAGATGGCAGGGGGGGGGGGGGGTCTTTGTCTAAAATAACTAGCTTAAAAAACACAGATACAGAAACTTTTAACTGTTACTATACTGTAAATGCTCTTTCCAGATACAAAGAGTTATAAGAGTTGATATATTTCATTTATGTACATAAAATCAAGCATGTAACAGGTCTTGTGTGGAAAAAAAGCACCAGATAATTCAAATGTAATCTATAAATAAATAAATAAATAAAATACTATCATGAAATAAAATCTAAATTAAGAAAACCAAAATATTCTCTTTTAACTTTTGAGAGAATCTTCATGCAGTTCAAATAAACATTTCATCCTGACAAAACACACCTTTCATATTTATAAAATAATCATACTGATGATGTAGATAGATAATATTTATAGTTAACCTGTTAAACAGCAAATTTTCACTGTAGATATGAAATTAACCAGACAGATATAAAAATTATTAAATTGTAATATCAGATTTAAATTTTTTATCTTTAATATATAGGTAAAGAGGTATATAGGTTGTGTTTGGGGGGGGGGGGGGGGTTGTAAACAAACACACTGGAGACTCAAATGCTTACTGATGTATGATAGTCTTATCTGTATGTGTTTGTGTGTCTGCTGAAGAGAAAAAAAATAAACAAAACAAAACAAAAAACAATGTACCCATTCTAAAAGAGAGAGAAAACATGTATGGCGCAGAAGCCCGCCCAAATGTCCTCTATATCTCACACTCCTAATCTCTCTTTCTATAAGAAGTGAGCTTTTCTAACGATAGCTTTATTTAATAGTCAATAATACAAAGATGGTAATCCACAGTTGGTGTTCAGACATTATACCTAAGAATAACCAAACACAAAGAAAGAGAGAGAGAGCGAGAGAGAGAAAGAGAGAGAGGGAGAGATGAGGTGGAAGAAGAAAAGAATAATAGAGGGAAAAAAGGCAAATTGAACAAACAGGTTGAATAAAACAGGAATGATGACAGTGGTAAACAGAAACTTGGCTTTGGTCCGAAAAAGATTAACACATACAAACTGCAAACACAAACAAGCGCAGACAATTTGCAAGATAACTTTGTTTTGCACTCTACAGACACAGTTCACAGGTCACTCTGTACCTAGGGCAAGAATAGGTGTGGTCAAATAGCTCCTGATTTATCAGGTATGTGTTTGTGTGTGCATATGTGTGAGTGTACGAATGTGTGTGTCTGCACGCATGCATTCATGCTTGGGCGTGTGTGTGTGTGTGTGTGCGCGTGTGTGTGTGTGTGTGTGTGCGTGCTCTTGTATTGGGTAACTGGGTTCGAGTAGTTTTAAGAGCTGACGTCGTCTTTTTCTGATTTTTTTTTTTACTGCTGACAGAAAAAAATGCACAAAAATGCACCAGAACACCATAAGGTTTAACCCCTTAAACACTGCAGGGCAGGTCTCCATGTGTTCCTGTTGCTACTCCATACCTTTTCTTTTCTATTAGTTCAACCAAATTTATTTCCACTGATAATTAATCACAAAAAAAAGTGCATGCTGTATGCTCGAACAGTGTTTATTCTGCACTCCAGGTGCTGTGAAATCTGCGTAGCTTATCAATAGCTGCTCTAACTCCAAATTTATCTAGATAAACAACACCATAAATATTATTGCACTGATTTGGTTTCTTGCTCTTTGTCCTCCTTCCAAAGCACTTTACTGTACCCCAGTACATTATTCAAATTCTGCCAAGTGGCCATGGAATTCATGCACAAATAAGTGAGGAAATTCTCAGAATTAGGAACATACGTTCAGGTCGATTCACATAAATAAGCAAGAAAAGGAACGTTGAAGCCGTGTTAGTGTTCAACGGGGTGGTGTGTAAAGGCAGTCTTTTTTAAATGAGGCTTGTACAGTATGTGCTGTCTTCTAATGGCATGGCATTAACGTTGAGTGGGAGTTCCTAACACACAATGCCCTGCCTCATGTTCACAATGACTACTGGCAACTCAATATATCTGTTTATATAACATCTACAGCACAAAAGTTCAGTCATGCCTTCGTTGTCCTTTAAAGCAAAACAACATAATACTTGCCTTTGTCTTGCGGGAACCTTTCATAAAACATGAAAACTTTTTATTTTTCAATAACGTCAAGATGCAGGGACAACATAAAATTTTTACCCTTTCAGATCAGGACTTAAAAACAAACAAACAAAAAAAAACTTTACTACCAGCCGCAATCTTCATCTTCATTCTTATTTCCAGGCAACAAACAGTTGTAAAAAAGGTTTACTTATAAAATATTTGATTATGAGAATCAACTCAGCTATATCTAAACCTAGGTTTGAAAGGAAATGGGCAAGCCTCTGTGATTTCCATGATAACACAATTTGAATACAAAGCAATGTGTATCGCTTCATTAAATCAACTCTTCATCTAGATAGAACCAATAACCTCAGCCACCTGTGTAATATACACGCTACAGCCTGGCTTGTGGTGGATCTGTGAGAACTGTTCTCTCTCATATCGATACTTAACTCGATACAGTATCTTCTCACAGTCATGTGTGAGACTTGATCCCATTCACAGTCATTCTGTTTTTGGAGCTATAATTACTGTTTGTACAGTTCCCCTCTTTTTGTTTGCTTACTCATAATCTCTATACATTGAAAGAAACGTCTGGAATCGTGAGTGCATGCAACAAAAGATAGATCTTACTGTTTGGACCACACACATATGCCGTAACAAGGGACCTGGTCATTTACTATCATTAACAAATTCATTCAGCTTTTCACAAGTCTCCCAAATAGTGCCGTGAAATCAAATGCTTTTCTTACGTTTTAAAAAATCGGATATTATTATGCAATATTTCACCACACTCTCTCCTTTACTCCACCACATAACACTCTCCTAAGAGCTCTTGATATATGTTTAAAACTGCTGCTGGAACACTCTGCTTTTTCTTCTCTGAACTAAGCTCTAAATCCTATTCATCATGTTCTTTGCCCCCAGACAATTTCTCATGAAATATCTTTCTGACAACTGACTGCTCCATCTGTCAGTTCTTTCTCTTTGTCATCTCTGATACTTTTCTTACTGCTACTACAACTTCTGTTGTCAACACCAGGCTTAACAAACCTGGCCCTGATCCTGTTTTACTGGAAACCTATCATCCCATCTCGAATCTTGCTTAAAGTGTGGTACCATTACAATGTCACAACCTGGCCAACAGTGATTGTTTAGCACCAATAAAATTTGGTTTCCCAACACTGCACAGCATTAAGATCTCTTTAAAGTAAACCATTTCATGCCCTGCAACTATTGGCAACAGAGATTTAGCTCTTTTCAGTTTTAGATTTTATCACATCTGTATACACACTTTTGTTGCCACTGGCAAACACAAACACAAAGTCTAATCCTTAGTCCTCCCATGTTCTGTCCTTACATGCTGTCTCTTATATAACATTAACCACAGGTCTTTATTTTTACTGCAATACTTATGATATAGTTTCATATCAGTGCACTTCGTTTGTCACCTAGCTGTTTCTCAGCTCTTGTCACGTTTTCTCCTGCTCTTTTATATTCTCTACTTATCTGAACTGGTAATACTCCAGCATAAATTACATGGATTAGCCATAACATGTAAAACACCTACAGTAGGTTTAAGGTTCCCCTTTCGCCACCAAGAAGGCTCTGGCATCTCAAGGCATGGCTCTGAGGGTATGCTGTAGTGTCTGGCATCAGAATGTGGGTTGCAGGGTTGGCGCTCTGCGGATCACACTTGGTTGTTCAGTGCATCCCCTTGGGTGCTCAATCGGACTGAGATCTGGGAAGTTCGGAGGTGGCCTTGGGTTCTTTGCATGATGAGCCCCATGTTTGGTGGGCAGTGTTGCACTGGGTGTTTTGGTGCCTTTCTATTGTAATCAGGATGTACTTTTTGTTTAGCAATTTGTGCTCCATTGGCTTTTCTGTGGGCTCAGAGTGGAAGGACTGGCCTTGAGTCCCCATGAGCATGGGTGAGCCCATGATCCTGTTACCATTTTGCTAGTGTATAGTAATTGATTAATGTTGATCAGTTCACCTGGGGATGGTGTTGATGTCAATTTAAACAAAAATGAGTTTTTTTTTGTTATCAGACTCCCTTAAGAATAAAGGAAATTCCGAAAAAGACCCTCAAAATACAAATGTAAATGTAAATATCACTTAAATACCATATAATAATAATAATAATAATAATACAATGCTATTTGTTCTGTTTATTAGACCTTTTTTTATTAGACAGCCTGACACATGCTGATAATATTTATAGAGGATTTTATTTTGATTAACCCCAATCAAATCAAATTATCTGTCAAATAGATTAATAATTAGTATTAACTCAATAATAAATATAACTTTGCTAATGGTGGTTTGAAAATCCACCTGTGCTTTGTTTCGTGGACCTCACTTTGAGGACCGGTGTGTAAGATTATCCAGACAGAGAGGATCAGAACACCTTCTAAAAATGTTTCCATTTGTCATATTTACAAGTGTTTGTAAAATTCCAGGCTGTTGCCAGTCCTGCCAGAGGTGCCACCCATAGTGTGTGACATCAGCAGGACTACACACCTGTTGTTGTTGTTGTAGTACCTGCGCTGCTCCACCTTGCTTAATCAACATGATCCACAGGCCAAAGATCACACGCCACTTCTCTGGCAGAAATCCTGACACTTTTTCACCTTGTCTCTCTCACAGATTGAAAACCAAACATTTTATTTCTACTGCTTTAAGGAATGTTCTATTCCAAAAGAGTGCTTGTAAAAATAGTGTTTTGCATTTTGCAGGGTAAAGGTTTTTTATTCTTCTTGATATTGCTAATAATATACTCACACACACTTTTCGTATTATACTTCTAAGAACATTCTATTGACATAAAAGGAAATTCTGTGTGTTTAAGATTTCAATTACAATCTGCAGTACTGAGTGAAAAGCCACTTTCCCTAGCTTTTTGGAACCACGTCGTAAACAATTCCTATGCTTGTGTAGAGGACATGCTGTCCACAAGTTCAACCAGTTGTAAAAATATGCACGCACACATACACACA
The DNA here is from genome assembly GCA_030014345.1 of Clarias buthupogon. NCBI lineage: Eukaryota > Metazoa > Chordata > Actinopteri > Siluriformes > Clariidae > Clarias > Clarias buthupogon. Next base: position 18,389,934 of record JAQMYK010000036.1, read on the forward strand.
TTCTCGACAGACTGTCATTAGTTGTGGGGTTCGTGCAGTCAATCAGAAGACAGGTTTGGCTGGTTTCTTCCCTCGCCAGAGGCGCGCACTGAAAACACCTTTACTACGCCTCCTCAAGCGCCACACACAAAATAACATCAGCCAGATAAAACGCTATATGTGTAAACGTGGAGAAACCCATGTTATAGTGGGGTGTATGTGTTTTACGCACCTTGCTTGCCATCCGTAGACTGCGCGCGTGCAGGTGAAGGGACCCACAGCGCCAGGCACAGCGCGAGCACCTGCACTCGGCACGCGCTCATCCTCCTCATTCTGCGCTCGAAATCCGTCACTCTCTCACTCTCTCCTGTCCCGGGCACAGAAACAGTCTGTGTACAGCTCCAGCGTCTCGCGTCTAATTACCGTCCAGAGTAATAGCATAACCCAGGGGCTGAGCGCGGAGTGTAACCGGTGCAGTGATTTTGACCGCGTGAAAACCAGGCGTTGTCACTGAATTACTTCCTCCTCGATTTAAACAGGCAAAACAAGCGGAAAAAAGGCTTTGTGGGTTTCAAAAAGAAATAAACAAACAAATAAAAACCAGAGGACTAGTAACACGAAGTAAAGAGATAGCCCAACTGTTACTCGATTAGCTTTCGTCTTAAATTCACCTACCTGTTTACTGCGCTCGGTGTAAAAATGCCCTGGATTCTGATTGGATCAAGCGCTGATCAATGAGCCAATCAGAAGCGTGAGCGTCTAAATGCCATTACTATGAACTGTACCTTGTGACTCAGAGAACGCAAACAGGGTTACAGAGTTTACTCATCTCTCTCTCTCTGTCTGTCTCTCTGTCTCTCTCTCTCTGTCTGTTTGTCTCTGTCTCTTTCTCACTACCTCTCTCTCTCTCTCTGTCTGTCTGTCTGTCTCTCTCTCTGTATGTCCGTCTCTCTCTCTTTCTCTCTCACTCTCTGTTTTTCTGTTTCTCTCTCTGTCTCTCTCTCACGTGCTCTCTCTTTCTCTTTCTGTCTGTCTGTCCTTCTCTCTGCCTCTCTTTTTTCTCTGTCTGTCTGTCTCACTGTCTTTCTCTCTGTCTGTCTCTTTCTCTCTCTCTCTGTCTGTCTCAATCTCTGTCTCTCTCACTTTGTCTCTCGCTGTCTGTCTCTTTGTCTCTCTTTCTGTCTCTCTCTTTGTCTCTCTCTCTGTCTGTTTGTCTCTGTCTCTTTCTCATAGCCTCTCTCTTTCTCTGTCTGTCCGTCTCTCTCTGTCTGTCTCTCCCTTTCTCTCTGTCTGTCTGTCTGCCTGTCTCTCTCTCTGTATGTCCGTCTCTCTCTTTCTGTCTGTCTCTCCCACTTTGTCTCTCTCTATCTCTCTGTCTTTCTGTTTCTCTTTCTTTCTCTGTCTGTCTCCCTCTCTCATGTGCTCTCTCTCACTCTTTTTCTGTCTGTCTCTGTCTCTCTCTCTGCCTCTCTTTTTCTCTGTCTGTCTCACTCTGTCTCT
>JAQMYK010000036.1:18427498-18443968 GCA_030014345.1 Clarias buthupogon
TTATACTTTAAGTAGTTTTGAAACCAGTACTTTTACACTTTTACTTGAGTAAAAAGCTTGAGTTGATACTTCAACTTGTAAAGAAGTCTTTTTAAACCGTAGTATACTTCTACTCAAGTAATGAGTGTGAATACTTTTGACACCACTGATAGAAATATGATATAATAATAACAATGAACCAAGGCAATGATGGAGATATTTTTATTTCTAAATAAATCAGCAAAGACAAGATTGCATAAAATCTCAAAGTATAGAATTTAACTCAAAATAATAGGCAAGCTTAGGGCTAAAGCACAAGTAGGAATAAAAAAAATAACATCGAATAGTTTGACAGAGGAAAAAGTAGAAAACAATTATTCAGTCATTATCAAAATTTCTGATCATGTTAAATTAGTTAAACGATTGTAATAAATCAGAATTTATACAAAACAATCGTAATGCGTATAAGGGAGCCAATGTTTGTTTAAATTTAACATACTGTTAATAAGACTGCAGATCTTTTAGGCTCGTAATAACGCTTCATTCACGAAGCAGACTGATGTCTCATGAAAACAGCACAGTGTGCTTCCGCCATGAATTAGTTCAGAAATTCAGAAATCTCGCTCAGGAAGGATAGTTTATACACTATCTAATTAAATTGCTAAATTAATACTTTTTACCACCTATGCGTGTCACATAACATTTTAGCATTATTACATTTATTTTAATAATAAAAATCCAGAAGTAGTTTTTCTTTTAGCGGAGGTAGACCGTTACTACACTTCCGGTCCGCCTCTTCCGGTCCTCTTTCCTGCCTCCTTTCCAAGATGGTGAGTGCTGAAACGTGTTGGCCGTGTCTGCCAATGTGGATAAATGTTATTTATGTCGGTGTTTGGGCAGAGAAAGTGTGCAGCGATTAAGTGTTGTTGTTGTGTTAATGTTTAGGATAGAGTCTATATTAATAATAACGGGCGTAGGCGCTGTATTTGGAGTGGAGAGAGCGGCTCGGTGACACCATGCGCCTGTGCTGCTCATGCTAACAGCAGGCCGAGGTGTGGATCCTGCCGTGTTACACCGCGCTGGGGTTTGACGGTGGGAGTCGGTCTAGTGTTGAAACATAGTATTTATTAGTTTTGATCTAAATAAACTATGCATCAATGGCAATCTCTTTTGGTTGTCACGTGGGGCGATGTGCCAGTTATTACTTAATGTGAGACAGGGGCGCCATGTAACGCGTTAGCTGGATGATACATCGTCTTGGATAAGCTTATTAGCAGTTAGATAATGTACAGCTTTTGAATGTCATCTGTATTGTGCTTTAATTTTTGCAAAAAGTTTTAGGAAACCCAAGTAATTTTTGAGCGAGTCTTAAACACAACACTGGCAGATATGACCACTAATGTTACAAAAAGCAAAATGCCACATGTGGGAAGTAATTAGTTTTTAACGGGAAAAGTTATGCTATTAAAAAGACGCTCACCTACTGTTATGCTACTAAAATGTAATTAAGTTAGTAACTTTTCTCTAGCTATTAATACCAAACACTGCTATTTAAATACAGTATATCTAGATGTGTTCACATTTTGATTTTGCTTCCAGCATCACTGAGATGTATGTTTTTTAAATTTTATTCATCAATACTCGTATAACAATATTGCTATTGCTCATCTTAACACCCGTCATCTTTACCGGGGCCACAAAATTTTGAGAACAGTAAAATGTCAAACATTTGTCACTATATTTTTCATTACTGATCTGTCTTGTGTCTTCACCTTGAATAAATACAGACTAAGAAGAGAAGGAATAACGGACGTGCCAAGAAGGGCCGTGGGCACGTTCAGCCTATCCGCTGCACTAACTGTGCTCGGTGTGTCCCCAAAGACAAAGCCATCAAGAAATTTGTGATAAGGAACATCGTTGAGGCTGCGGCTGTGAGGGACATCTCGGAGGCTAGTGTATTTGACTGTAAGTTTAAAGTTTTCTCCTTTTGCATTTGTTTTAATTTTCATGCATAAGATGTTCATTTATTCTCAATGCTAAGTCACATTGGATGAAATATTTGAAGTTTGAAATTGTACAGAAATGTGATTGTAGGTACTTCTTAATTTGTATCCCAATAACTGATGTGTAACTGCACTGTTCTGGTTTTTCCCCTTTCACAGCCTATGTGCTGCCCAAGCTCTATGTAAAACTTCATTATTGTGTGAGCTGTGCCATCCACAGTAAGGTGGTGAGGAACCGTTCTCGGGAGGCTCGTAAGGACCGGACACCACCTCCACGCTTTAGGCCTAGTGTAAGCATCTGATAAGCTCAATGACCTCTATACATTTTTAAACAAACATAATTAAAAGTATTAAACTGCAAACTTTCATTTTATTATATGAAGTGAAGGAGGGGGTGACGACGACATTACATTAATTTTATTATTTTTTTCTTTTCTGCAGGGTGCTGCCCCCAGAGCTCCTCCCAAACCTGTCTGAAGAATGAGTCAAAAACTGTACATTTATGTGCAAAGAAATAAAATGATTTGATGAGAAAATATCATCTTGTCTGGGTGTATGCATTCCCTAGTAAAGTATTTGGAATTTCAAAATCGCTTAAAAGTACACTATTACAGGAAAGCAATATAAGCTTTTTAAAATGGTTTGTTAGCTTCTGTTTGTACAAGAAAACATTGACCTGATGTTTGTTTGACAGCACTATCATGCTAAAAACTGAAGCCATTCACTTTTGGGTTACTGCACTTTTACGAATGTTATTAGTTATTTGACCAGTTTCTAGTAATAAATGTCTAGCAATGAACATTGCTGCTATGATCTAGCATAATTAACGCTGGTACCACTCAATCACTTGCTGAATGCCACTTTGAACTGCTCAGACCAGACATCTTGTGCATTTATAGACATGATTTAGCTGCTGGCTTTCAGATACATAAGCCATTGCTGTCAGCATCGCTTTGCCATCTGTTAACCTACATGTTGGATTTGAAACTTCTAAGAGGCAATAAGTCTCTCTGATCCTCTTTATGAGGTGTCCTAAGCACCAGCCTTTTCTTTCCCCAGACATTGTATGTTCAGACTCGACTACACTGTCTAGCTGTTCTGCTGATTTACATTCAACTGAACAGGATCTTTTAGTGAAGACAATTTGGTCGTTTTAATACATGCTGTTTCTAGAGGATACTGAAAAAGGACAGAAGTTTGGGATCTGAAGAAAAATTTTAGTTTCTGTGGCTAATCTCTCCATTTTCTTCTATACGTTCTGGACCAGCAATTAAAATGAGTAATTATCATGAAGCTGGTGAGGAAAGGGAGATGGAGGCTCAGGAAGAGATCAGTGAAGAGGAGGCTCTGCTCCATTTCGGCCGCTACACAGAGGCCCGAGCTGCCCTACCTTGGGAAGAGCGCACATTCAAGGAGAAAGTGATGCATAACCTGGATCGTCTGTTTATGGCTTTTCTTGCAATTTTCTTTCTGTTTGTAGTCACCGAAGCAGCGTATAAAATTTGGTATGTTACCAACTGGAGGAAGACTTTGGAGTCGATACTTGACACTGTATCTTATCTCTTCATGCAAGAGAATGAGGAGGAACTGCTTGAACTGTGAATAGTTTGTTATTCGGCTTTCATCAGTATTGTACATGTAGCCAGTACATGCTACCATAAAAATGGGATTTTTTTTTCATGTGTTTGTACCTTTTAGTAGACCACATAACTCTGAGCTCTAACTACCATGAATTAAGAAATTATCAAGCATGTGCATTATGTTTTGTTATTATTGTCTAAAATGGGAATGCTCCATATTAAACAGGACCAAGCAGAAGATTTACGGTACAAAAATTTCATATGTGTAACCAAACAATGGCACAAAAAGACATAGAAGCCTTTTTAACAATGGTTTAGGTGTTTCACAGCAACAGAATTTCTAGATAAATGAAAATGTAAAATTCTAATAAAAATTGGAAATTGTATACTTGGTATTACACAATCTAGAATCTTGACTAAAAGTGTTGGACTAAATTCTGATTGCAACCGTAAAATATTTATTTTCTAATATGGGATGAATTCAAATAGATTGGTTATATAGATATATATTTTTTTAAATTTTCAACATGTCTAATTTTACTACCAATTAATAAAAATGTCTACATATAAAAGGGGGAATATATGAAATAATAAAAAAGCATGACTGATTGAACCCTGTGGTAGCACAGTGGTGTAGTGGTTAGCACTGTGGCCTTGCACCTCCAGGATTGAGGGTTTGATTCCTGTCTCAGAACCTGTGTGTGTGGAGTGTGCATGTTCTCCAGGTGCTTGGTGGGTTTCCTCTTTGTAATCCAGATTCCAAGGACATGTGGATTAGACTAAATACAAAATTTATTCTATATTGCCGATGGTGTGTGTGCTTGTGTGTCCTATGATGGACTGGCTGAACCCTGTACCCAGAGTCCCTTAATTGGCTCCAGGACTCCTGTGACCCTGCACCGGATAAACAATACTGAGAATTCACGATTGAGAGTGACAGAACCCTTTATTTAAGTGAAATTTGTTAATTTGAGACACACTTTAATTTATAATAAATGGTTTAGGGCTTCTTCTTCTCAATTATATCAATACAATGTAAACATTCTGGTTAATTATCAGTGGTATATGTACTGTATCTGATATTATTAAACTACATTTCAGATAACATGATTTAATATCTTCAAGTTTGTCACCATATTCTGATATTGTATGAAAACAGTAGACTTTTATTTTATTTTTACTCTAACAGCAATAGCAGGGTTTAGAAAATATTCAAAATACTAAATTGCTACTCCAAATTTATAACCAATGTTTCAGAATCAAAAATCCCACATGAACCCGTTAAGTTCAGTTTGAGAACAGTATATTGTATTTCCAAAATGGTAATTCATTTATACCATTTATACAGTCCACCTATTTAATAATCATAATCATAATAATAAAAACATTTTATACTTATAATAATAATTATTTTTTACAGAAAAAACGTTCTCTAATTTCCTGTGTTGGATTATAAAGGAAATAAATGTATAAAACCTTATTACCCATTTTGTACCTGATTTTGTGCAATACAAAACTGTCTAAGACATTATTATTAAAAACTTAGATCATTATATAAACTTACTGTACATCATCTGATAGAAATGATGCAAGAAAATTGTAGATTGCCTTAAATAGTATAGTGCATTTAATTATCTCAATCCCTCTTTTTTCTTGTTTTATTTACGTGGTATTCCTTATAGTTTTTTCTTACACGTTTCTCTTGTATTAGTGCCTATTGTGAAATGTATAATATAATTAAGTAAAAAAAAAAAAAAACTAGCTCACTAGTGTCACCTACAGGGATGAATTAAATTTCTGTCAAATTCCTGACCAATCACAAACTGCGATTTTAAGGAGACTTTTTGTCGAACCAATCAGCTTCCTGCACGCTCCTTCATGCCCACAACATTTCACTGATTTCTTCCTTCTCTGTCAGGAAACTGCAGCGTGTCCAACGTTTCGGGTCTTTCACAGACTTAAAGTAAGATATTTTCCATTTACAGCCGTCGCTCTAAAAATACGAATAGAAACCGCAACTTGATTAACACATTTAAAAAAAAAAAAAAAGCGAGAATATTTTTGCCTTTAATTCCAGAAAACGCAGTAGACTCGACACCTCCTCTTCGACTTTGCCTAGTTAGCTTGTTGACAGGCTGGTGGCCATGCCGTGCTCGACTCCATTTTGTCTCTAAGGTGTTGCGCTGTATTTTAGTTAAACCAGTTCGGAAATAAATCATAATGAAATACCCAGTACTCATAGCTAGTTACTTAATTTGTGTGTAACAGTAGTAGTCTGCGTTGTGTTGTGTAATTTAATTTCCATACAAGGTCTCGGTTATATAAGGATAGGCCCAGGTTAGCCAGTGAGCTAAATGAGTTAGCTTAATTGTTAGGTGTAGGATGATTACATTATTATTAATAAAAATAATATAGTTAAAATAAAAGACGAAATGTTTTAACAAGTAGTTAGTGGTCGACAACATCGTAATGGCCGAGTTTCTCTTGTTTTAAGATATTCTCTATTCTGATTGGTCAGAAGTTCTAAAAGCTCTGATAGTTAATCACTACATCTCCATACATTCATCACGAGTGAGAGAGACTGCTCAGTTAATGTTGAAAAAGAAATCATAATCACGTAGAGGAGGTTTTAGAAATAAATTGACATTTTCCTAAAAACTGTTTGTTAGTGTACAGAGACGTTTGGGATATTTCTAGTATATTAATGTACTTCTATAGTGATAGAAGAAATAAAATAAGTTAGCTTAATTTCTGTCAAATTGAAACTTGAAACTACTTCTATAGTGATAGAAGGAATAAAATAAGGAATAAAATAAAGAACTTCTATAGTGATAGAATGCAATAAAATAAAGAACTTGCTTAACTAAAATGAGAATAGCCTGATGAAGCTTTCAACATTTAAAGAAGGAGTCTCCAGTGTCACCAAGGTTTCTGCAAACTCTGCTGTGTTTGTGATTTGTGTTTGTGTAACATTGCATAATTTAGAAAAGTAAAAGCAGATAAGTGGGTGTTTATAGCTGTTTTAACACAAATGGTGACAGTAACTAGTCTTGGGGAATTTCTACAATATTAACCAAAACTGTAAAGTGTTAATAAGCCTGACAAGTCACACACTAATATATTTAACATGTCGTAATCACGGGCAACTTGCAGTAATCTGAGAAATATAGGTAAAAATATATAAAACCGTTTTTGGAGGAAAATAGGATATTGGGATTCTGTGGCCAGAATTAAACTATGCACATTATAGTATTTCTGCAAATTTCTTCACTAACTTGACATTTATCAAATGTGGTTTAACAATATTTAAAACGTCTGTCAGTTTTGTAAGGACTAATTTCTAAAGATGTTTGACATGGAATCATGTATCATTAATTTTATTAAGATGTCTATTAAATTAGAAATTGCATATTGTTTGTTAATAGGCCGTCATAATTAACAAATTTAGTTTTGAGCTAAAACAAACTTCCTTGAAACCAGTTGCTTTTTTGGTGCTATTTTATAATGAAAAATCTCCAATTGTCTTTTTTCTAGAATGCGTTACGTGGCCGCTTACCTGTTGGCTATGCTGGGTGGTAACACCAACCCCTCCGCCAAGGATATCAAGAACATCCTGGGGAGTGTAGGAATTGAGGCAGATGATGAACGTCTCAATAAGGTATGTTTTAAGTTTATTGCATGGTAAAATAAAGTGTTTGAGGAATTTTACTGGAAGTGCATTGTGAGCCTGCTTTGAAGATTGTAAATATTATATGCACTACTCTTGTATTGATGATTTTTTATTTTTTATTTTTCAATAGGTCATCAGTGAATTAAACGGCAAGGACATCAATGATGTCATGAATGCAGGTATGTTGACTTTCCTTTTTAGGTATTTATTTATTTTTTGAAGCAGTTTAAGTATAAAGATCTGTGCAATAAGCCAACTGTCCTGAACCAAAAATAGTTACAAGTTCACTTTTGTGTAGGCCTCTCCAAGTTGGCCTCCGTGCCAGCAGGTGGTGCTGTGGCAGTCTCTGCTGCTGCTCCTGGTGGTGGGGCTCCTGCAGCTGGATCAGCACCTGCAGGTAAATCGCTAATATTCCTGCTATTAGGATTTACAAACTTGCCCTTTAATGTCTGTTTTATTATTATTATTTAAAGCAGTGCAAGTCTGATGACTAAACTTTTTTTTTTTTTTTTAGCGGAAGAGAAAAAGGAAGAAAAGAAAGAAGAATCTGAAGAGTCTGATGAAGACATGGGCTTTGGCCTCTTTGATTAATCTTTCTTGTTTTTCTTTAAAAACAATAAAAAAAGTGGAAAAAATGGACTTGAATAATGACTAGTTTGTATTTCTATTGAAATATTATTGAACTTCAAAATTTGTGTTTTTATACCCAAGATATTTTTTTTTTGTCACTCCAAAATAATATTCAGACTTCTGAGTAGGGATAACTTAAACACACTCACTGTTTATGTTGAAAATTGCCATTGTCTATGCACATGGGTTTTTTCTACAAGTGCTTTTCAAAGGATAGTTATGTCCAGTACTAGCTGTTTCTGAGGGTGAAACAGTAAACGTGCCTGTTGCATGGTTTAATTCTGACAACCTGTATGAAAATGACGAGATGATGAACTGTGCTGTTATAAGGGAAATTATCAATAGGAGAACAAAATGAGTCATGTTACTTAAACTGCAAAGGGCTGTATTTTGAGCCCTGACAATTCCTGTGTCATACACTTCTGTTAATAAGCTTTCAGCAGTCACAATTGAGTAATATTAGTTATACTGTGCATTGGCAGGGTGATGTGCACTAAGTCATAATGTAAAGTAAACTACTGTATATGAAAACTTGGTGATTCCCATTCCAGTATTGGAGCATTAATTTGGACTGGATCACCTTTTTGCTGCTATAACACTACTCCCCTACCAAGGCTTTTCGCAAAATTTTGGAGTGCGATAGTGGGGAAGTTCACATTCTGAGCATTACTGATATCAGACACTAATATTAAATGAGAAGGACGGTTCATGGCTCTGTGTAGAACAATTGAGTTTCATCCACCACACCCCAACAAACAATTCCTTTACAGAGCTTACACTGGCATACTGGAAAAGCTTTGGGTGAGGCTTCTTAAATCCATTGAAACAAAATCAATAAATGAATCTAAAAAAATAAGATATTCAGGACAATTGTATGCCTCTAACCTCATGTGGGAAGACACGCAAATGATTGTGAAAGTCTGACGTAATTTGTGCAGATGGTCAGTATAACAGCACCTTTGCTTTTTGTAATAGTTTTTATACAAGTTATTTAAGCAAAAATATTAACAGCTAATATTAAATGTAAAATATTGCCATTCCTCTATAATCCTACAGGTGGTGTGCTCTAACCTATTCACACTTGACATGCAGTACAGCATCATGTGTGGTAGGAGTGAATTATTTTAGTTTGCTTATTTATTATATTAGTATTGTAAGAAAATCCGAAACGGGGAAAAACAGGATATTTATGAAATCGTGATCTCAACACAAGTCAAATCAACACGTACAGTAGGTATGGTACAGCTAGGTACAGTATGTGAGCTTTGTTACGAGTTGGCATGTCAACACACAGACAGCTTGCATTAAGTATAATAATGGTGTCAGTGTAACAAACTTTTGCTAGAATTGGAATTTCATGTAGTCAACACAGACCAGAATAAACCATTATACTGTACTAAATTTCAACACTTTTGGAAAGCCACATGGTTAGTTTCGTTGCCGGGCAGCTTGAGAGACCAGGATATCTCTATGGTTATCACATTAGGTTTGAAAGAGAAGTACAGCAGAATTGCCATAGCACTGTGCCAGTGGCCACAGCAATTTAATGTCAACATTCTACTGTTATGTGATCTCAGGTTTTTTTTTTCTCCTAAGAAAATTATGATCTTGAGAAAAGTATTTTATCTTGAGATGACATGAAAAAATAGGTTATTATCTTGTGATAAGTAAATAATAAAAAAACAAACTTGCTAGATATAATACATTCTAAATGGTGCATTAAAGTAAGTGTTTTGCCTCAAACCCAGCGCATCTGTAAGCTGTTGTTAAGGAAACTTAACACCTGATCGATCAGATACTGGCCTACTGTGATGGACCCTGAACTTTGTGGCCGTGGCCAGGTACAGTAGATGAGACTGTGTGTTATCTTTTTTTATTGTTTTTGTTTATTTATTTATAATTTAATTTGCGTAAGCAGTGTGTTCAAAGTTGTAGGGTTGAACTTTTTTCTTTTCTTTTTTATTACTGTTCAGGGTAGCACATGCTTCTGTTGAATGACGTAACACAATAACACAATAATAAAAAGCATTTTTGCTTTTACTTCCTGATTTAGGCTTGCTAAACAGGTAAATCCTGTAACTCTACCATTGTTTTTAGACATTTAGGGAAAAAATGATCTTTTGTTATTACAGATTTATATTACTAGACATGTTTCACTACAGTATGTCTTGGCTTTGGGCAGCTTCCAACTATTCTTTATTTATGTACATAAGACATTAAACTAAATGAATAACTGCTTTTGTATCATGAAACAAATCTACAGAATTCATCAATACACAATATGTTTAATCACAGAAAAATATATATTTACAATTATTATTTACAATTTATTTCTGTTTATCATAAATGTACAATACAGTGTGTATGCCTGCATACACTTTTACAAAATATTTCATAATGGTTATGAATTATGTCTTTTTTAAAATTATATCTGCTTACATAAATCATGAACATTTGTTAAGGTTAATATATTAATAATAATAGTAATAATAATATAGTAACCTGTGATAGTATAGCTTTGAGGTAAAATTCATTGGCTACAGTACATAGTGTTTACTAGGGATCTACAATATCAGTCCTGGAAGGCCAGTGTCCAGCACATTTGTGTGATTCTTCTGCTCAAATGCAGCTAATTCAACTAATCTGTTAATTACCAGGTTCATTGGATGTGTTTAGGTGTTGGTGAATTATAAACTGTGCTGGAGACTGGCCCTCCAGTGCCTTTTCTTGCCTGATAAGCTTGATCAGAACCATGTGTTAAAGGTCACTTCAACATGCTAAATTCTACTGATATAATAGTTCTGTGCTGGATGATGATCCACTAAGTAACAGAAAACAATTCCCTCCAATAATATGTATTCCCTTATTCTGGTTGTAGTCTGCATAGCCTACTGTTTTGGTCTATGGAGTTCAGGAGCCAGCTTTTGATATTTTGCCTTCTGCATGGACTCCAAATCTGAGATGGAAAGAAAAAATCATTTTCTATTGGCCTTTTCATTAATCATGTTACTACTAGTTACTAATCTAACTACTAATGAATAGTAATTAATGCGAAGATAAACGTTATAAAAAGTTTGACTCACCACTCATTCTTGTTTGTACTGTCCTTTAATTTCATCTGTTCCTCTATCGTTGTATCATTGATGTAAGGGTGACTCTCACACATGTAAGTAAAACGGTCCTTGAGGTACTGGTTCCCAAAGCCGAGGATATGTCCAGGAGCATGGCGAGACAGACCAGCCACTCTTGCTGTGAAGTCAAGTGTGAAGGCAAACTTCACTAGCTCTGGAGCTACAACAGGTGGTTGTGTTGTCTGTTGTGGGACTTCAGAATTTACATACTGGTCTGCTAATTGTTGGAAGGAGCCGTAGGTGCTGAAGTAGGAACTAATGATAGTATTCCCTATTAGCTGTTAGGAAGAGAGTGAAAATGCTTCAAGTTGCTTCCATGCTTTTTCATTCATAATATTACAATAAACTATTTACATAAAGATGGTGGTAATTGACTGGAAAATGCGCACCTTATCATTTATAACATCCCCTTCCTGTTTTATCAGTTCAATTATTCTTTTAATAGTTTCCTCTTGAGACCCTGCATTGATAGTGGCAGAAACAATAAGATTTACACATCAGGTCATTTAAAAATGTGTCTACATTTCACACTAAATGTTTACTCAAACATCTAAACTCAGACTTTCTAAAATATTTTCATACACAGCATAACCAGACTCTGCAGTACTCACTGGATGCGGCATCTGGGTCTGCAGGCTGAACTGAATCAGTGAAGGTTTTGTTTTCTTCTAGCGGACTGTTTTTCACCTCATTCACAATCTTCTCCAGCTCTTCCGACATTTTTTCATAATAGCAGCTTGTGGCCTCTACTTCTACAATTGCTGCAAAATGGAATATAATGGGAATTTCCAAATATGTCATTAAGCATTTAAAACAGGAAATTTGCACAATTTGTAAATACTGTTATGATGAACAACATCTATTATTAATCACTTCATTACAACAACTACAGGACCATATATTTGACCTGTATCCACATTTGTTATTTATAATGCAAGTATGCATGTAAATGTGCAATTACTACTGAGTTGGAAATGTGGCAAAAACATCTCCAAACTATCTTAATTTATAGTACAGGTTTAGATATCACTTTTATTTATATATAACTGATGTAATTATTATTATGTACTATTTTTTTTATTTCAAAGGTCTTCTCTTTAAGGCCTTACAGAAAGATATTCTAAAATAATATTTGAATTTGCCTCATTGTATATCCTAAAATGTATGTAATATACGTACATTGGACCTGGGAATTGTGAGCTTCAGTAGATAGGTCTAAAGTAAGTGGGCGCACAGTTATCTTATTCAGGCCCATGTCCCCACTACGTCTTTTTAATGAGGGCTTCCTCACAGATCGCCTTTTCTTAGGGGACTTGTTGGGGCGCAGGATGACGCTATCACCAGTAATGATGGGCAGGCAGGAGAGTGGGGGAGTTGGAGGTTCTGGAGAAGGAAGTGCTTCTTCAGGTCTCCCATCATCATCATCATCTTGTTCATCTTGTTTGTCAGTGTTTCCTCTGGAGAACCATCCCAGAACACTCTTCCATATTGAAAGCTTTTTATTCTTTTTCGGCTCTTTGGTCTTTTTAACCTCTGTTAAAAACTCTAGCTGAGGTTGAGCAGTTATTAAGTCTTCAGTCTTGAGGTTCCCTAAATCTGATTTGACATCAGTTTCACTAGATACTCTACCATCTCGCTTGTCTTTATCAAAATGCAAAAACAGTTTTCGAGGTTTTCCATCAGAACTCTGAGATGCAGAGGAGCCATTTTTTCTGCTAAGAGAGCTTTTCTTCCATCGTTTAAATTTATCAGAAGTTTCACTTGCTGCTATTGGCTCTGAATTTTCTTTAACCTTTCTAAGATCCTCCTCTGAGGTTAAAGGATGAGGTTGATGAGGTGGTCTATCAACATCTTTTTCAAAATGTGCAACTGATTTCTGGGGCTTCCCATCAGAGGTACAAGATGCAGAAGATCCATCTTTTCCACTGAAACTTATTTTCTTTTTCCATCGTTTTGATATGTTACTAGTGGTTTCACTTTCTACCTGAGAGTGTCTATCAGTTTCTGGTTCTGAGAATGCCCCATCTTCATTAAGGTCCTCCTCTGAGCCTAAGCCTCTAATGTGGAGAGATATATCGCTGGAATGTTTACGCTCTCTTTTATCCCGCTCTGCTGCTGTGACCCATTTGTCTTGTCTCCGTTCTCTTCGAGGTGGAGCTTGTGAGCCCTCGTTAAGGCTTAGGCTTCTTTTTACATAGGTTTCCAGGAGCCTTTTGCTGTCCTTGACTCCCACAAACAGCACCTGGGGCCTGGGCTGGGCATTCTGCTCCTCTTGAGATACCATGGATGCTAAGGGTGAGTCTTAAACTTGTAAGTAAACCGGTCCTGGCTGTGATCGTAGCTGAAAAGACAAAAAAAGAGTAATGGGTGTTTACAAAATTTGTAAATGTAAGAATCTTATTCATATTTAATGAGAATTTAGTGAAGACTAACTGAGCATCTGCTATAGTTTTTGATAAATATATAATTTAATTGTTAGTGCTGGTATGTCAGATAATGCTGTGTTTAACTGTTAACCTTTGGTTATTGCTATTAATATGTATATATAATAACCCAGATCATTCCCCCCTTTCCCACTCTTTAAGAATTGCTGTTGTTTGTCTTTGTACACAAGAAGAATCAATAAAAAGTATTAAAACAAAATATAGAACAGGTTTTAATGCTGTAGCAGCAGGTATTCTTCAACTTCATTGAAAAACATTCAACTTCTTTTTTCATATTCTCACATTCGAAGGGTGTTTTCTTGTTAGTTTTTTTTTTTTTTCCCACAAACTAAGTACACCCTCAGTGTCAACTAACCCCTTTCGCATGACATCTTCTGAAAGTTTACAAGTTATTTGCATACAGTACGATCCTACAAGTTGCAGTTCGTTCAGGTGAATAACACAATGATAAAGAGATTCGACGTCGTTGTCGTCCTTACCTTTTTCACCAGTGTCTCTGTGTTCTCTAGACGTTTATTTGTAATGTTCTAAGCAGGCTATGTCATAGCGCTGGGCTAGTTGTTGTGGCGACGGCGGCGCCGTGTCCTATCCAAGTACGGACATATCTCCCGTGCACTCCAACCCCTCGGAGCAAACAGCCAATCCCAAGGCGCGCGACTATACAGGTAACGCACGCGCTCAGGTACACAGCGACGTGGTAAGAGAGAGTCAGGTGATGTCGGGACTTTTCCTGCTCTTGTTTACGGTACGCTGCTCTCAGCGAACAAGGAAGTAGGCGTGCATTTAAAAGAAGCTGTTTTGTGGTCGAGACAAGTTCAATATAAGAGTAGTCAAGGTTGCGTTGTTTATGGCCCTGTTTACAACTCTTTTAGTGTCTTCTACACTTTCTGACTAACACATTTGGACAGTTTAATTATTAAGCAAGCCATTTAGGAATAAAAGTAATCCACAAAAGCTACTTGTCTCCTGTTTCAACAGTGCTGTTCTCCACTCTCACCATAGTAGATCATCATAGTAACTTCTCCTCTGTGAGCTTCTATAGTGAGAGTGGAGAACAGCACTGATAAAGTTCATCATGGTTTGTGTGTGTGTGCACCCTGTGATGGATTGACACCCTGTCCAGGGTGGACTGTGCTCTAAGTCGTGCCCTGGGATAGGCTCCAGCCCTTCCTGTAACCCTGTATACAGGATAATGTGGTAAAGATGATGAGTGAGTGAATACAATGGTCACCATTGGCCTCCACGGTCCCTAATTGGACAACAGAGGTTCCTAGATGAATGAATGGATGGATGTATAAGTATAATACCGGCAAAGGCACTTACCTTTATGTATGCATGATTGTCTTTTTGTCTCTCTTTGGTTCTTCTCTCTAAGGTTTGAATCTGCATCAATGAGTACTAATAAATCAAAACAAGTTATATAAAATCATCACTAAACAGAACAACTGATATGGGAAAGTTAATAATGTATTAAATAAAACCTAAATTATTTTATGAGTAACTTTAATTGATTTTTATATAATGTTGTGCTACTGTAATTATCTTACAGGATGTGAAGCCTAGCTATGCTAAGAGACCTTTAAAGAACTCTCAAATGTTTGTTAAATTCACAAATGAATAAGTTTGTGTACTTGATCCTTGTTGGAACAGGAGAGTAGGCTAAGTGCAGGGCTCCTGGCTTAGATTACATGACTCCTCCATAGGATCTTGATGAACTTCTTAGGTTTCTACTTATCAGCCATGCTGTACATGATAAGGCACTTAACACATTAGATAGAAATAACATTGCTTTAACCTCTTCATCTGTAGTTTTGTATAATCTTAAATACAACCTGATCAATCTATAAACTCAGCATGTAGTGAATCATACAAAATCATATATTCTTTGAGAAATATAAATTTTATGTTTATTTCAAATATTACTTAAATTAGGGCCATATTATTTGAAATTAATATAAAAAATAAGCAGGCCTATTTTGTGTACTTGATAATAGATGTTTACTTTTATCCACTTTTATTTACTTTTCTTTTTTCCTTGCTTTCCATCTTATTTTTTCTTTCATTCTTACATTCTCTAAATTGGCCTATATATTACGTAAATTCTGTGGTTTATATCAAGATAAATATAAGATAAATATAAAACATTATTAATGTGATAACGAAGCACATAGTGTGTATATATACAGTACTGTAACTACACTAAATCCAATGCTAATAAACATGAATGCAACCAAACTCACAGTGAATATTTATTGAGCGTGGCCACTAGGGGTCACTCGAAGGACATCTAAAGTAATGGTCGGGGGCCTGAGTCAAAGCGTTTACTTAACATTTTATCAATAAAAGTATCCATGTGGTTTACTGTAGATAAAGCCCTGCAAAGTCCTGCAATAAAGCGATATTTTTTCCTCAAATAAAGCGCCATATTTATAAATTATTGTAAATATGAAAGATCTATTATGTAAAAGGTCTGTTCATGTCTGGCTGAATGGCTACTGCTGTAAATTCACAAATCGAAATAGCTCAGATTCTGAACAAAACAAAAAAAAGAGGGGAAAAGCCCCCCCATTGACAGCACAGTGGTGCAACACTAACACATCATAGTTTCAGAGGCGATACTGAGTTAAAGTTACTTCCTGTGTGCAGTTTCAGTTTAAGGTTCTCCTAATGTCTCCTTATATCTTATCTCATCCATTTTATAGGTTAACTGATAGTTTAATGAGTCTTGAAATTGCCCATATCTTTTTGAATACAGTATGAGTTTTTACAGGCAGGCAGTTCACTGATTAGACACAGTGGAAAATTTTTTCAGCTGATTTGTGACTCACAGGTATTATCAACCTGGTTCACTGTGTTCCATGTGCTTATAACATTTTTAATCCATGCATTTTAGTTTAAATTCCAGGATATGACTGGATATATCACAAATGTATCTCTTCAAATTATAATGACTAGTAATCAGTGTTGGGGGACGTTACTTTTTAAAGTAACTAATTACATTACAAAATTACTGTCTTTAAAAAGTAATCAGTT
>JAQMYK010000036.1:18471533-18488277 GCA_030014345.1 Clarias buthupogon
AGCCTTAATGTGGGAGCCCCCTAGTGACGGGGAGGAATTGGCCACGACTAAATTAGGGGAGAAAATTGGAAAACCCCCCAAAAAAAACTACTAATACATTTTACATTGACCTATCTCACCTACGTGATTTCGCGCAGTAGCCGTAAGTTCGGTTCATCATGAGTCACCACGGGTTTTGGCGCTGTCATTAGGTTTCCATCTTTCCGCGCGTCGGTCCTCACATAGGCAAACCGCATAGGTGAGATAGGGGCATAACAGCAGGAAAAACAGAGGGGGGCGGGTTATCGGGGACGGGGCTTATAGGACGACTTTCACACACACACACACACAAACACACACACACACTAATGGATTGGGAATGACTGCTGTCTGGCTCACGGATTACATAAATTGTCTAAATAACGGATTACATTTTTGACAAAAGTAACTAAGTAACTGAGTACTTAAATGGCAGACCTAACGCGTTAGATTATAAAAAAGTAATCCGAGTACTCTAACACGTTACTTTGTAACGCGTTCCACCCAACACTGTGCATAATTGAGTAATGAGATTCATTTTTAACTTTGCTTGTTCCATCGGCACTCAGTTACATCATAGGCTTTAATGAAATGTTGCCTCAATGAAAGCAGTTGAAATACACAAAGCCACATCAAAAAGTTATATAATGGCTTTCGGAGCTTGTGCTCAAGCAAAGCCAACTCTTAATTGATATTCAGTCAAAATCTTAGATATTGTACTGTTATACAGAATTATGTTTATACAGATTTCCTTCTTCATCTATGATCAATGATCAGTGTTAAAAAAAAATGTGTGCATGGAGAAGCAAATCTCAAATTCTTAAAATTCTCAAAATTCTCATTGGCCACAAATAAGTGGTTTTGGACAGAACAGATTTTTCCTTTTCATTTCAACTAATATATTGCACTTTTCATATCTCAGTAAAGCTTGATATATCACATTAACATTCGATCCTGTGTACATAAATACACAATATAATAAGTGGTGACTGCATTCTTACAGTCCT
The DNA here is from genome assembly GCA_030014345.1 of Clarias buthupogon. Taxonomy (NCBI): domain Eukaryota; kingdom Metazoa; phylum Chordata; class Actinopteri; order Siluriformes; family Clariidae; genus Clarias; species Clarias buthupogon. Next base: position 18,472,559 of record JAQMYK010000036.1, read on the forward strand.
TGGCAAAGTAATGATATTACAACAATTCCTTAAGACATTCAGTGTTCTAGTACAAAAACAACAAACAAACAAACAAACCCTGCAATGAATAGTATGGCAGTGCTTTGAAAATCTCCTTTTAAAAGTGCTAAATATGCAATGAGAAAAATGTTATTCACAGAGATACAGTTTTCATTTTCAAGTCCATCATATGAAGCTTTCAAGTAAAAATGAAATAAATTTAAAAAAAGATCTAGTGTTCAAGTGTGCAGGAAATGGGATGGACCTTTCAATGCATAGAATAAAGCTCCCTGTCCGCTTGCATTAAAGTTATTATATGTAAATCCTATAGGCACTGGCTATATACAGTGTGCATACACCAGTTTTTTTTTCCTTTTCTTTTTTTGCTACTTCCACCTAAGGTCTTCAATGCAAATGACTAATATATTAACTAACTACATGAATACATTCTAACCTTAGCTAAAACATGACTGACAGCTAACAGCTGTTAGGAGTTCTGCCTCTTTTACAGAAGTGTCAGCAAATACAATCTGCATGTGAAGAAAACAAAACATGCATGATATGCACAAGATAACTGCTACACTGAAACACTTCACCTCCAATATTTCCTGGCAAACAACAGAAGAGTAACCCGCAAAAATACACTGAAGCTCAGTGCATGAGTTAACCAGTCTTTAGTGCCAATTTGGAAGTCAGAACAACTAAAACAGATCAAAATCTGGTTACACTGACATATTGTATTTAGCTGTATCCATAGTGCACTAGCTGCCATTGCAAAACCTTTAGAAAAATGTAAAAGAGCTACTGGTCATGGAGAAAAAAAACACAGGATGTGTGAGGTATGACCTCTGCAAGACCAATATGAAAATTACACAGCTTTGTGGCCATCTTAATATCACTGATCTCTGCTAAGTTCCAATATTCAACCTATATATTGATTTATAGGTTTTCCTTACCATGGGAAAAGTAAAAATGGCATGTGTGTATCACTTGTTTGAAGATGCACTGTTAAGATCAACTGATGCTTTGAGGAATGTGATGCTGCAGTTGCTGATACTGCAGTGTACCATTAAGTCATTCTAGTCATGTACTGCTACTCTGTGACTACCTAAAGGTCATTGTGTGTGTCCCAAAGCCTTTAGCACCCAACGCCAAAGCCCCTTCCTAAAAAAGAAAACCCAAAGAAACCGCAAAACAAAAACCTGACAGCAGAACTTTGCTCTGGATCATCACTTTACAGAAGATCCAGTAGAAATAATATATTTGTTAGACATAAAATGAGGTCCGAAATGTATATTAAAAATGCTTGTTTTGCTTTTTTTCCTAATTTAATACAACAATTGTAACTACAATTACTCAATTATCTATTTTAAATAAAAAACATAAGAGTATTAATTGAATTCATGTGTCAATAGATAATTTTAAACTGAAATATTCAAGATGTTAAACATTTACTCGTTTTAAATGTTTAGAAATTCTATAATTTTATGTTTATTCCCAATCTGAAAAAAAAAAAATCTCAGAAGTTCAATCTTACTAGTCTTAGAATTTTGGACCCCTGTGTATGTCTAAAAGTGCTAACAATTAGCTATAATTATTGGCTAAACATTTGCTAAGATTTATTAGCGTGTAAAGTAGATATGACTTGTTTACTTCCCAGGGAAATTGAAAGATCTCCTTAGGAAAAGTAATGAAATGATCTAAATCATGTAAACTAAATACAACGCAATGCTAGCTGCTCATTTTTGTTATAACATTGTTCCATAATAACATCACTGTCACACTACATGAATTTTGCTACAATATCATCATTGGTACAGGCAGCTTGTGTTCTAAGGATATTGAGAGATGGGTTTTGGGTTTGAACAAGATAATTAGTTTACATTATTAAACTTATTGTGCAACTGTAATTGGTGCAAGCCTAGTTTTTCTAAGCTTGGAGTTGATCTTAACCCAAGGTCGGTCGGGAAATAACAGTATAATCTGGTCTGCATGATTATATCATTAAATAGATAATATACATATATATATATATATATACTGCATAAATTTGATTAACTTCATTATCAAACATAAAATATGGCAGAGAAACTTTCAGTCTGTCTTGACAGCTTTGCATTAATCAGCATCTGATGTGTGAATGAGAGTGCAGATATTAGTGTGGTCCATAGATATGTAGGCCATAGGGGTAGAATTTTTTTTTTTTTTTTAAAGCAGACTGTTACAGGACATTTTCAGTCTGGAGGAAGATAGTGATAATGATAATAATAATAATGATGATTTAATAATGATTTAAATGCTTTGAGCTAAGTGATTGAGTGCAATGTGTTCATCATGTTCAAATATTACTTCTGTCAGACATCTATAATAAGCAGCAGCAACAATGGAGGATGTTTTTTTTTTTGTCATAATCTTATATCATTATTATTACACTTTCCATGAGGTCTTGTTTTCCTTAAAGCAGAAGAAGCATAATAATATTTTCTTTGGAGAAGCAAAGAGATGTAGCTGAACTTTGAGGGGTTGGTATGTCATGATGATACATACATGGTACAAGGTTGTTTTTTCGTAAAGACATAAAGTTGTTAACCCTTTAAGTGAGGTTGTTTCTTAATCCTCCTTGAGTATCTACAGTTTCTGCTCTAATGGGAAGTTAGATTTTTTAGTGAGATTCACACAGATGAAGGCTAATTGCATGCACACTCAGATGATTGTTTGAATACGAAGCTGATCTTACATAGAGGGCTGGGCTGATCTTGGAAATTCTGAGCAGGACAGAAAATTCCATGTCAAAGACAGAAGTTCTGACTTTTCGTGATCCACTTTAATCCTTTAAAGCTTTAAAGCCTCAGAACTTTTGCAAACTAAGGCTGCCATCTAGCTCCCTCTTATTCCTCATTTTCCAGTAACAAAATCTGTCAGTTTATACATCAGTCAGCATTTTTTTGATATTCACATAGTTTGTGTTGGCCAAAGTGCAATTGCCTTTTTTGAGGTCTTCTTCCTGGAAATCCTCATTACTGTTATTCACGCCTTCTTGGATCTCCATATAGTCAGATTTGCTCATAGTAGAACCACTTTGACTTCTTTTCAGTTCTTCTTGGGATTCAGCTTTTGGGGTGTTAACCTGCAGATATTGGGCTTGCTCCTCACCCTCTGTTTCACGGTGGTAGAAGTAGTTAAAATTTGAGACAATAACAGGCACAGGCAAGGCAATGGTCAGCACTCCAGCAATAGCGCAAAGAGATCCAACGATTTTACCACCAATGGTGGTGGGCACCATATCTCCATAACCAACAGTCGTCATAGAAACCACAGCCCACCAAAAGGCATCTGGGATACTGTAGAACTGCGACTCAGGTTCGTCTGCTTCAGCAAAGTAGACAGCACTGGAAAAGAGGATGACTCCAATAAAAAGGAAGAAGATGAGTAATCCAAGTTCTCTCATGCTGGCCTTCAGGGTTTGCCCCAGGATCTGAAGTCCCTTTGAATGACGCGAGAGCTTGAAGATCCTAAAGACCCTCACTAGTCGGATGACACGCAGGATGGCTAAAGACATTGCCTGCTGCCCTTGCTGACCATCCTCTGCTTTCTCTGCCAGTTCTGTTCCAAGTGTAATGAAGTAGGGGATAATAGCCACCACATCAATCATATTCATTATGTTCACAAAGAAGCTGGCTTTACTGGGGCAAGCGAAGAACCGGACCAGGAATTCAAAGGAGAACCAAATTATGCAGAGTGTCTCCAGGATGAAGAAAGGATCAGTAAAGGAGGTGGACACGTAGTGTGTGGTGGAGTTGCTATTATATGTGTGGACTTTATGCATATCCTCATCATCACTACGAAATATAGGCAGAGTCTCTAGACAGAAGCTGACTATAGAAATAAGAATCACCATGACAGATATGATGGCTATAATCCTTGCTGGTCCTGAACTTTCTGGATATTCAAACAACAACCAGACCTGCTTTTGAAATTCATTTTCAGGCAAAGGCCTCTCCTCTTCCTTAATGAACCCTTCATCCTCCCTGAACATCTCAATAGCCTCCTCCCCAAGCTCATAAAACCGAATTTCCTCTGAAAATATATCCACAGTCACATTTACAGGGCGTCGTAACCTTCCTCCAGACTGGTAGTAGTAGAGGATGGCATCAAAGCTTGGTCGGTTTCTATCAAAGAAATACTCATTCCTTAAAGGGTCAAAGTATCTCATTCGTTTTTTTGGATCACCAAGTAATGTCTCGGGAAATTGTGAGAGGGTCTTGAGCTGTGTCTCAAAGCGCAGGCCTGATATGTTGATGACAACTCGTTCGCAGCATTCCTGTTCTCCCTCAGCGTCATAGTCCTGAGGGTGGCCTGGGTGTGCTGATGCCTCGTCTGAGGGATCTCCTGTTGCCACCGTCATTACGCAGGAGGGTGAGGCCTGCACTTTTCACCTGAGCAGACACTACAGTGTGAGAAAAATGGAGGGTGATAGTCTGATAAAGAAGGGTTTAAATGCCACAGATGATTCACTGAAACAGACAGACAAAGATGCAACTGAGTATTAATAGTTTACAGTGCAAATGTACATAAAGCATAAAGATATCAGAGTTAAACATATGTTTACTCAGAAAATTTATCTGACCAGATAGGTAACAAAGAGGTTTCTGAAATCACACTGAACTCGAATCACTTCAGAGTTGTTACTTTCCTGCAGCAAAAATTGTGCTGCCCAAATCACACCTTCAGAAAATACAAAACAAAGTGCTCTGTTTTTTTTTAATCACATTATTAGAAAGGAACTTTCTAATGTTACCAAATTGTTGTGACAATTTTACAGTATACTGTGAAGTATACAGTACTATATAGCTCTACAGCTACAATTCATAGCCTTTCAGTTTAAAAAAAAACCTGATTAATGTCTGGGTAGAAAGATGACTCAATAATGTGATGATTATGAGCTGCTGTGCAATTCAGGGTTATGAGTCACCCTGGCAATCTTGTAATAATAATTACTGTCTGTGCTGTGTCAGCAGTGTTATGTCAAAATTTGTAGAAAATACATACACATTTGGTTCACTACATTTTAGTTTATATTACTTAAAGTGCATTGTGCAGTTTGGAACACAGCCATGAATTCACCTTAAATGCCCATGCAGCAGTGAGATTATTAGAAAACAGCAGAACCCATATTAACTTGCAACAGCATTTAGCTACAAGCAAGGTAAAAAATGCAGAATCTTTTACATACTGTAGCGTTGGAATATAGAATTTACAGCTGGCCACAGCTACATGAAAGGCCCACATATCTGGCGATTTTGATCTGGTTCAGTATATCCTTTGGTGGAGCCATGTACCAGTTACCTCTGTTTAGTAGATTTGGACTCGATCCAGTGCAGATTTGCTCAGAATATGCTTTCTTCCAGCACATTCTAACAATCAAGGTTGTTTAGTAGATTGAGCTCAGATCTGTCTATTTCAGTATGTTATACAGTAGATCCACCTGCATGAAATCAGATAAGCCTCTCATATTGCTACCTTGAATCATATTTTCATGGACCTAAAGATACAGTGGATTCTGGTTACAGTTACAATATTAATTACACAAAATGTGTTTATGTTTAGAAGACTAAATTATTGTTTGCATGGGTACACACATGCACTAGACTGACTCATTTTTGTTGTTCTAAGACCATGAATAACTTAAATAGCCTTAAGTGCTGTTTAACTTACTAACTAGCTAACCTGAGCTAAATCCTATAAATATAATAATTTAGATTGTACAGTAATTTAGATTCCAGACATATTTTATATATGCAGCTCACTTTAGCTACTATAGTCAGATTGATTCAGTAACCCATGCAGAATACTGAATGGATGGCTCAACAGGTACTTTTGGTCTAATATGTCCTGTTTATATAAACATATATATTTAAACAGGCCATATTAGACCAAAAGTACCTGTTGAGCCATGTTTTAGATGAAATCATGACAAATAAACATTTTTCTTATTGGAACTTTCAGGATTTTTTCCTTGAATTTTTGATCTGTAAAAGTGGAACCCATGAATATGGCACTACAACTATACTTACTTTCTGGATTCTGTGTCTCATTGTGCAGCTTTTGTAGTCACATTGTATTTTGTTTATCCCACAAAATTGAATTCATGTTCTTTCCATACATATTTAGTTCTTGTTTATTTTGTTCCATGATCACAGTCTTTCTTTGTGTTTTACTCAAAAAGGCATCAATGCGTGCCTGTAATCGCTTCGGCTAGCAACATGTAAGAAATAACAAAAAAACAAAAAAAAAAGTGAAAAGAAAATATTTTTATTGCAGGTGGAAGTAACAGCTAGAAAATAAATCTCTCAGAATGTGTATGAACTGTTACACTTCTTTTATTAGGCAATATAATGTATGTTATAAAAATGATAATTTCTGCTATAAAAATGTTAATGGTATATTTACCATTAAATATGGTAAATAGTTACTTATTTATATCATAAAATATAGCAAATATCATCCTTCATATGGAAATAAAGCTACAGGATCTGGGCCACATCTGCCTTGGATAAGCAGGAGTTTAAGGTGTGGAGCTGGGTGAAAATGAGTCATGGGTCTGTCCCTGATTTGGGCCAAATATATTAAAACTGAAGTCTGACTTGGGTAAGCTCTGTTCTAAATTCACATCAAATGTATGGAATGTTTCAAATCCATATATCGCCTTGCCCTCGGGCACTAAATTACATAATGTTTACATGTTTCTTTTTCTAACTGTCACTATTGCTAACAAGGGAAAAGGGAAAGGGGTATCATCTACACTGCTGAGGTCATATACTGTAATCTATTTCATTGACCAGACTTGTACAATATGTACAGTGTTAATGTAGTATAGATTTTTTTTAAACAGAGTTCAGTGCATCTATTATGTTTTTAAGCGCTGTGTGTGATTAGTCTACACTGTAGGAGATAAATCAACGCTGGGGCGTTTTGCTATTTAAAAAAAAAGACCAATCGATATTAATCAGTACTCTACCTCTAAGAATAAACTTCCACAGCCAAAAGCTCTGCCAGGTTTCTTCTAGATGCCAGGAAATGTCCAGGAGTTTCTGCGGTGAGGAGAGCACCGGTGTGATAGAGGTGCCAAATGTCCTTATTAGATTACTTTCTGTGGAAATGAGGAAAACCTGGAGGGTACTCGGGTGTGTCTTCGCCTCCTCCCGCAGCACCTCGATCTTCACGGCAGGTTGTTTGAAGCGAAGGACCGCAAAGCGGGAAAAAAGACAAATAAGGCACAAGCGCTTCACGTAGTATCCAAGGAGACGACGCGTGCACGCAGCAGTCTCCCGAGCGCGGCCACAACAGAGAGGAGAAACCCTGCAACAGTAAAAGCAGCATCATTAAACGTCAGCCTCCCGCGAGCATCGTTTCTGCTCGGAGATGATATGGAACATTAATAGAGACCGAATCACTAGTAATGCTCTATTGATCTGCACAGATAAATAACGGAACCTGTGAGTCAGTCGGTAGGTTACAGCATGTAAGGATTTAAGCACACGGTTTACAAGTTTACAGATGTCCGAGCAAACTCATTAGCCAGCATTTCCCTCTTTTTTTTCGTGACGTTTAAATGTATCCAAGGTAATCCAGTTCTGTGAGCCACAGTGCAATCCAAGCAGAAAGACTCTAACTGGAGGTTTAACAGGTTGAGCGCTCTAAAAATTCCCCCCAAAATCCACATAATCGAAAGTAGACTTACCATGTGTAAGATAAACAAGTCAGCAAAAATGTTCAACAAACAGTTAGCGAGGTTAAGAGTCAGTCACAGCGTCCTACCTGTATGTGTCCTTCGCCTCGCAGGTGAAACGCAGTAGTTTATATATACTGTATTTAATAGTCCTTGTCGCAATAAGACGACTCGGTGTTACACCAAGTAGCCATTAGTCAGTTAGTTAAGGCGTTAAATGGAAGCTGCAGCGGAGCGATGCTGTGCATACCAAAAAGACTACGGCACCGCGGATATGGACGAGCCGCACTGTACCACTCCTCAGTTTTCCGCAGAGTGGCCCGCTTTAAAGGGAACGCGCTTAGATGCTCAGAGCTGCACGGTTGCCAGGTTAGGGCACACGCCTGCATCCCAAATCACAGTTTTGTGAGTTTGAGTCAAACTCACAGGGGAAGACCAGGTCAGTGTGTGACCAAGTGGGAGAATTCCCACTCACAGACAATCTACTTCAGAAATTTCCCATAAAAAAGTTGAATATAGGGGGAAAAAATTATAATAATATATACACCGTCAGAGTCCGGGTTCGATTCTCACCTCTGGTCTGTGTGCATGGAGTTTGCATGTTCTCCCCATACTTATATTATAATATCCATCCAACCATTCATCCAGCCATCTATCTGAGAACCTCTGTAAATGATTGAATGATAAAGTTCATCATTTGGCAACATAACACTGATAATCACATATCGTTTCATCACTGTCTGTGATCTACAGACTAACATTTATCACCAGATTCACCTAAACAACTAAACTTCTCACCCCCCAGACAATCTAAACCTTGTAATAAATGTTTAAAGGTACATGTAATTGAGAATGTATTTGATAATTCAGCAAGAAGGAAATCCTCAGCTAGACATAAGAGTAGGAACAAATAGTAAAAACAACAACAACAACAACACATATAGAAGTATCAGAGTCTGTGTTTAATACTTTATTTGACACTATTTCTTCCCCTTACACTTCTGTATGTTTCTGTAAGAGTCAGAGTGTGTGTTTAGTCTTTTATTTGGAGCAAACAGAGGGTGTGTTTTGTTTTTTTAAGTCAAAATATTGCAGGTTTTGTTAATGCATCATAAGGAACATGTCCTGATGAACTGATCTGGTTAACATGTTTCATGGGCTTGAATCCTGGTTGATAGATACCAGTTTGTTGGGTGGTGGGATTTCCCTCTTTTCTACATTTAGGGTCCCCTTTGAGCCCTCAAATGCTGTCAAACCTATCCAGTTTAGCACAGGTAGGACTGCAGGACATCTTTTGGAATCCATTAAAGCCCTAAAAATATTAACTCCTGAAATGTCATCAGGGTTAATTTTTCTCATACAAAAATTTCTCATACAGTACTAAAGTCATATAAAAGATTAGGCTTGAGAGTTAAACACCTTCTAGAGACGACTTGAGGGCACACTGGGTAACGCTCATAACATCCCCATTTGTTTGAACACTCTCTGTTTGAACACTCTAGATGACACAGTGATATCCACTTTACAGTAGCTGATGAGACATCCAAATAAAGCATCCAAAAAGTAAAAAATAGCTCAACCCTGATAAAATGGTTGGGTTATACAATTTAACCCTTCTGCTGGGTTATTAGAGTGACCCATCTGCAAAGGCATTATTTTACACAAATTTATATTAATTTTACTATTCTGCTAACTCATTATTTTCATTACTGCTGTAAATAGCCTACACGGTTCCAAAATCCAAACGTCCAACTTACAAATTAAAAGAATTTTCTGCTTTATATATTACACCATGATAGTGTAGTAGAAAAAAGTAATCTTATTACTTATGTTATACTTAAGCTTATATTTGTAAACCATTTTAGTTCTTAGTGTTTTGCAGATAAACATAGTGTATTTAGTAAACCATTATATTTATTGTTAAATTTAGACTACAATGTCTTTTCAATGTTTGTCATTGGGCTCAAGAAAAATACCTTTACAACTTCAATGAATGTTTTGTTCTGGTCAATGTCACAGGGGATATCAGGATGCACAAGGTTACACATTCATGCCCACTCACATACAATTTAGCATGACCAATTAAACTTAAAATTGTGGCATATTTTTAGGTGGTGGAAGACCTGAATGAAAAACCTGCATGATATCCAAAGAGAGAACATTTGAAACTTCCCAGAGACAGTGACACAACTTCAGGATTGAACCTGGGACCCTGGATGTGTGATGTGGCAATGCTGTGAGTTAGAAAACTCCACTAAACAGATCTGTCATTAAACAAATGTTCTTTAATATTTGTAACACATTCTTAATCACATAAATAACTTACACGCGTAAACAAAAAAACTAAGAAGAACTACGAATTGCTATTGATTGTATTATTTTAGTACAGTCATTATGTTTTACTATTCAATTCAATTCAATTCAATTTAATTTATATAGCGCTTTTAACAATGGTCATTGTCTCAAAGCAGCTTCTAGCATCATACAACTATGGACCAACAAGATTACAGTGTCCTTACAACTTACAAACGCCTTATCTACTGCCCATAAGTCTTCTTCTTCTTTGTTGTTTAACAGGGGTTTAAATCCAGTAGGTTACATTTCCACCAACCGTATGTCTCATTCTCCCTCATCTTCCTGGCCCCTTAAAGACGATTTTACAGACCAGCCTTCCTTTCTAATTCCTTTCCTTTCTAATTTCTGATGCTTCCTTCCCTCTTGTCTTGATTTGTTCTGTGTCTTGAACTTCCACATGCTATTTCTACTTGATATGTTTCCTCTTAGTACCACTCTTCATCTTTAGTTCTTTAAATTGCATCAAAGACACCTATAAATCTCTCTTTTTTCAGCTTCCCTGTCCTTTAAATCCGGCTTTAAGGACTTTGAGGTAAAAAAAAACAAACATTAAATCCATCCTTCCCTGATCAGTGACTCCTTATTCTAAAAGACTAACATTTTTTTGCCTTCTTCCTCCCTAGTTTTTAGAGCTGTGCCACCATAGCTTTTCTTACATATATTTCCTGCACGAGAGCAGAACATGCTTGACAGTCTTACATCATAAAATATTATATATAAAATCTAATTCTGATAACTTTGCTAATTCTGCTTCAACAGTGTCAACCAAGTACTTCAGTATGGTACGTATCCATTGTTGTTTTTATTTTTTATTTTATTTCCCATCAGGAAACTAGAATAATTTCAAGTACATTTCTCTAAGTGACTTTGTTCTGGATGTGTTCAGTCTGATCTGAAAGAGAGCCAGCCCAGAAATGACAGTGGCACACGGCCAAGACCCAGCAGATACTCAAGGTCACTTATCCACCCACTGCTGCAGCACTTGCACTAGAACGATGTCTAGAAAGAGCACTGGACTGGTGCTGTACTCTTCCATTCCCTGCTCACCATCCTCAAACCCAACTCCAAGCTAAAAAATTTTTTTACACCAAAAAGGTTTTATAATGAAAAAAGCCAATCTTCAATCACTTGTCACATTTAAAATCAAAATAATAATTAAAAAAGAGATTAAAAAAGTATTCTGGTTCAAATAATGCAAACAATGCAGGCGGAATTTTGTGAATTAAGAGGGTAGTTTAGCTGCTTCACAGCTATAGGGTCCCTGGGGTGATTCTAAGCTTAGGTTACTGTCTTTACTGTGCCTTACATGTTCTTCTTGTGCATGTGTGAGGTTCTGTCAGGTTCTCTGGTTTCCTTCTATTCTGCAAAACATGCAAGTGGATTGCCTACACTAAATTCCCTCTAGGTGTGAATGAGTATAGTGCCCTATGATGGACTGGTGTTCCCTTCAGGTTGTGCTTTGCTTTGCCTAGTATCCTGGCAAAGACTCTGTATCCACTATGACCCTGACCAGGACGAGCCAGTTGCTAAAGAGGAATGAATAAATCAATGACTTCTGTGAGTCTTTCCAGAAACCGATTGAGACATTAATGCCTTCAATCATATTTACCATTTTCTACCTAACAATTCACAGGAAATTGTACATTGTACCAGTTGTATAATTTGTACAGTTTCTTCTCATTGATATCCATGGGTATCTGAAATCTTTAAATTAAAACCTAACCAGAGCTCAGGTACACAGAATTAGTCACTGCTATCATTGGATTATGCTCCCCTTGTTTCTATGGTGACAGGCACAGGAACCCTTATGCAGACAGTGTGAGGTGAAAGCATTGTGATGACATGTACTGTGATGGCACTGTGCCCTATATGCTGTGTCATGCCTGCAGTTTTCCTGAATGATCCATTACTTGAGTCAGCATTTTGTCCTATGAAATGCCATATTAAATGCCACTATTGAAAGGAAATGACTGGAATGTCCTCCCTGCATTGAATTTCAGGTTGCATATTTTATCAGTACTTACAGTAGAAAGAGAATTACAGCAAGGAGCAGATGTTTGTGTCTAGGTTGAAAAACTAACTTTTAAGTCTGGAATTTTAGGGGGTGAAATTTTGTCACCCCTCCTCTCACAAGCATGTCTATATGTTTATTGGTGGTAGAGTGACAGGAAACTTTATGTCCCAGCATTTGCTCATACTGTACCTTCTGCCTCTTCCTTTTAGTTATGCTATCAAATGTAGCCAAGCTGAAGTTTCTGCTTGCATATTGACCACTTACTTTTAAAGGGAAATTGCATACTTAATCATTTGTTCTCTCTGTTGAGCTATATGTGTCCTCCTGCTGCCCATTGTGATGTGACCACCTGATCCTGACATACATATGCAACTGTAGCTTATTTTCTTCTGCTGGGAGATTTCTGAACATCGATCAACAATCATAAATACTGTCCTGTTGTCACCCCAGGAATCTCACTGATATTATGCGCATAGTGTCTGACATTGTTCCAACACAGTTAGTTCTGTTTGTCTTTACTTACTGAAACTTTATTATACATAAATATTTTATAATTAAGCTATCATATGTTAACCAGAAGATGATGTGTTCTGCTTTGAGTCTTAGTCCTCTCACAGTTTCCATGGGTTTTTGTGAGATATTTATTGATAATACTTTATTCTTGCTGAACAAGTACCTTTGAACATTCAAGTGTAAAATCTCTCTGTCTGACCTTGTGATGGTGTAAGCACCACTGTTATATCACTCTGGCAAGGTCTTCACACTTTATTTACTGTATGGCTGCAGACCATAAATACAAATGCAGTCTAGTGTTGGAACAATGCAATGTCACCATAGTGGAAGTGTTCTTCTAGATGTAAGAAGGGTATTATTTGCTTAAACTCTAGTTGACCTTTGACCGCATTTTAAACCACATTTTAAAAAGTATAAGCTGCCATATATATGCTGTTAAAAGAGTAAAAAGAAATCCTGTACTTCATAGCTGCATGCTTTGCTGACACTGCTATACATGCTATATCTGTGATTGTATTTTTATTGCATATAATCACAGATATAGCATTTTTACAAATGTCATCAGTGTCATTGAGTTCTGGGATGGGTTTAGGTTTAATTGTGTAACTCGCAAAACCCAACATTAAGAGAGAGAAAAGGAAGCCTCGTGCTTCTGGGGGTGTTTGGGGGTATATACTAAGACACATCCACATGCATTGCATGTTCATGTCCAGTGAACTGTGCAGGGGCTCAGCTGCTTCAGAAAAGCTGCAGAGAGCTTCCTCATTATAACATGCACACATACACACACAGGCACACACACACAGCTAGAGGTCCCTTGTTTCTACCGTGCCAGAGTGTCTCCTGGGACAAGGCCAAATATACACTGCGATAATGGCTTGTATTACACCACTTTCAGAAGCACTATTGAAAAAGCCATTAAGCCATGTCAGGATACTATAAACCAAAAAAAGGTTCAAGACCTATATGTTTCATAGACTTTGTGTTAGTTTCAGCTGGTGTAAAATCAACAAAATATCATATTAAATGTTTATTTTAACTCAGCACTTTGCACAGTCACAATGCCCAAAACAGTGATTAGCCCTACCATTAAAATCACGTAACATTAACACATTAATATTGATTATCAATTATATACCAATGATCTGGTGACAGGACCATGGTCACCCAAGGCTCATCCGAGGCCAGTCCTACAGAAAGCCAATGCAAAACAAACTGCTGAAAAAAAAAGTCTATGCTGGCCATGAAAGGCACCAGAACACGCAATGAACCACAGCCTAAAGCCCAAGGCTGATGACCTGACCCCCAGATTGCAATCTGATCAAGCACCCATGGGAAGTGCCGGGCAAAAGTCTGATCGACAAAGGCTACGCCCCGCAAACTATGGCACCCAAAGAATCTACCGCTAGTGTGCTGGTGCCAGACACCACAGCACACCTCCACTGCACCTGCATAGTTGAGCCCCACGGGAATGCCCTGGGTGGCACAAGGGAAAGATAAAACCTAATGCTAATCGTTTTAATGTTATGGTATATGAAAAATTGCAAAGATAAATGTGTGTATATTATAAGCCTTCATTGCATGATCATATATTTTGTCATGTGTAACATTACTATACTGCTTTACAAGACTTTAAAAATTGCTGGATATCATATTACAATGGAATTGTTGACATTTAAATGGTGTCAAAATCATGACACGGCATACAGGATACAATCATCTAAAATGACTCCTCTATGCATCTATTTTAGAAGCAGCACCTACCTTGCTCAGCATAATATGATGCACTCTTTGTATTGTTCTAAATTCAGCTGTTCTTTTTAGCAGGGCTAAACATAGCATGCTGGGATGTATGCTACAATCATCTGCATTCTGGAAGCGCTGTAATTTGTGCAGAGACTAAATGGCAACTGAGTGACTAAGCAATTTTTTTCAACACCTGCGTAGCCTCCTTTGGGATTATAAAGAAATGGCCTGATATAATAACTGAAAAAAGTGCAGAATTATCTCCATTCTATAATGTGATTTAAATGCAGGCCTTACAGGTGAGGCAGGGCGCAGGTGGTTCTCAGCAGACAATTCATTTCTACATGTGTAGCATTGGCAATATTCTAATATATATATCTATAATGTACAAAAAGTATTTAATAGCCTGGTGATTTCAAATATTATCCCACTGATGTAGAAAATGTATAAATAGGTCAGTGGTAGTGAAAGCTATACTGCTTGCATATGGAGCAGCAGAGTGACACAGCAGGTAGCACCACCCTGGTGGTGTTTCACCTTCAGCTCTGATTACTGTATGTTCAGAGCTTTGCATGTTGTCCCCACATCCATGGCGAGAACATAGTTTAAGACAGTATGGGATTCTATTTCAGCTCCGAAAAACATGCCAGTAAATTAACTGAATGAATGAATGAATTGTAATTGTGATCATATTCTACAGTATAGCTAAACTGTTTCAATCCATTGGCATTCACAAACTGTGGCTTGTGGTATAGATTTAAACTTAATTAATTACTGTAATTAAGAGTTCGAGTTAATTGATTACAGAGATTCCTAAAGGGAGACAGAGAGAGAGAGGGGGAGAGAGTGAGAGAGAGAGAAAGAGAGAGTAATACTGTGAGAGAGAGGGAAATCACTATGGGAGATTTGTTTGTAACACAATTTATTAGATAATCTCACCAAAAACATTGAGAGTTTTGGTGCTTGGAATGTCTAATAGTTAATACGTAAACATTTCCTTAATAACAACACACTAACACACAGACATTTGGTTTCAAAACAGCACAAATGGTGAATACATAAAGAGAATCCCAAAACCCATCCTCACCCTATATATGTATCACTGTAGTAGACGGTTATGTCAAAGTCAATCAGATTCCACAGCGTCTTTTGAATTGATTATATACATTCAATCCGGCAGTGTATCCAATGATCAAGGCCACTTCTAGAGTTTTTCATGATGAGAAAGTGATATAAAACAATACGGACATCTCTTAGATGGGTTTGTGTGCTTTGTCCTGTGCTTTGTCCTGTGCTTAGTGGTTGCTGATAAATCTGTCTCTGCTGAAACAAAACACACACACACACACACACACACACACA
>JAQMYK010000036.1:18489897-18500388 GCA_030014345.1 Clarias buthupogon
TCTAATCTAATCTAATCTAATCTAATCTAATCATATTGATTTTTGTTCTTGTTTTTGCTTCTCTTTTATCATTTAGCATTAAGGTTCATAAAAGCCATGAATATTTTCATAATTGACCTTTGCTTAGAACAGAAAATAGCCTAAAGAGATGTTATTATTTTAAAGCTATGCTCCATTCTATACTGTACTATGTAATCACATTATTGCACATAATACATCATGCTCACCTATTGTTTGAATAATCTCATAAAATGTGCATATTTCAAAAATTAACATCATAGATAGAACTTTAAAATATTTTGAGTTGTTAGTGATGATATCACTGTCATGACAAAGCATATAATTACTATTGAATGCAGTGTTAAAATGGACCGTACTATAAGTCACTTCTCTGTGAAAATAACAACAGCTCCATTCAGTCATATGATTTTCAGAACAGCAGCCAGAGCTAAAAAAAGATGTCAGTTCTCGCTATGTTATTAATGATGTGAGAGCCTTCAGTGACAGAAATGAAGTGTGATAACACCCAGAATGAGCGTGAAATGAATACATGAGTCTATCGATACACTGCGACTCCTAGTGGTAGTACAGAGAAAATGAAAAGCACACACAAACAAGTGAGATTTATGTGCAGACAAACAAACAATACTTGCATTACAAAACACACCCTCACACATGCTTTCAGATTAAAGGTATATAATGTGCTTCAGTTGCAGAGTAAACAGAAATACTTTTGTGATTTTTACAGATTTAATTTACATATAGCTTCATTTTGTCAAATAGTGATGATCCATTTCAGACTATTTGCTTTTGTGATTCTATTTGTTACAGCATGAATTATTATTTAAAAAAATAATAATAATCTTATCAAATCATATTGATAGCTATATCAATCAGTGAATACCAATTCAACTTTTTGGGTTTTCTGCATTTGTCTTAAAATCCGAAACCTTAACAGTAGGTTCACAGAATTGCCTAGAAGTCTGAAAAAACCTGTGAATATGTGTGATTATGGTGCCCTGTGATGGACTTGAGTCTCCTCCTATTCCTGCTTGAACCGGTGGTCCTGGCATAGGATCTGTATCACTTTTCACTGAAAATGCAGGAATGTTTCAAAAAACACCACAATTACCGAATTTTTATCATAACCATTTTCTGGTTATTAGATTTAGCATGAGGACTGCACACTCTAGCTACAAATGTACTCGGAATAAATGATACTGGTTCTTGTAGACATGCTAACCTTCAACACCTCCACAGTGCATGGGAAGCCTAACACAATAAACATAGGTTACCTTTAAAACTTCTTTTCCCAGTTTGTAATAGAGCCACAGGTCAGCTTGATTGTGTCATATGAATGCCCATCAGCAGAAATCTTTACGAGTCCTGATCTATGCCACCTGCACAAGAGAAATAAAAGAAGAAAAAGAAAAACACATTAATATTTGGTGTCCTTACTGACTAAAGACGCCAAGCCTACTCAATTATGAGTTAAAAGTAACTTGTGAATCTGAGGCTGAATAGAAGCGACAGCTTATATCGCACGTTATCAGCTGACAGCTTGAATTTCCAGAGACGTCAGACAGCTCATTTCACACCTCCAATATCTCAGCTCTCTGCCATGAAACATCATGCAGCAGCAGCTGTGCAGTGTGATTATGCATGCAAATTTTTCTCTGCTAAACCATAAATCTGATGCAATGAAAGAAGAATCCAACAATGTTAATAATAAATGCATAGCTATGAGCATATTTAAAAATCAACAGAAAACAAACAATTATTGAACTATTTGCATGCCACAACTAACATGAAAAATTTAATTACTTCTTGTGAAAAATGTAAGACTTGTTTTGCATTAAAAATCAAGTGGATATTTCTGGTATAATTTGCAAAGTACAATATATTTCGTTTTTCAGTGTTTTTTTTCCCTGGCGATTTCTTGCATCAGCCAAAACACATCACGTGATGGCAGCACTGAGCAAAATTTGCTTTTCGTCTCATTCAAAAAATAAAAATCTAATATCTAATATATAGAAAATCAAACAGTGAACAGTATTTTCCTGGATACTGTAAAACTGGAAACTCTGTTCAATAAATTATGAGTGCTATTACTTAAATTAGCCTTTTAAATATATATAATTACTTGTTTTTTTCTTTTTCTTTTTAACATTGAAGAAAAATTATTTCAGGGTTCTCACTTGATCTAAAGATATGACAAATGAACGAACAAACAAACAAACAAAGACATACCAACACATAAACACTTGCTCTCACAGTTCACAAAGCTCTAATGTATGGTTTGAATATTGTTAGACTTTACTGAGATCGTGAATGACTGGGATCAATAAGAGAGGCAGTATCCGAGGCTCTTTAATGAGCTTGCTCAGTCACATAGTGTTCGTCTTCCTCAAACTGACAGCCTGCTGGGCTTCAAGCAGGTCTCTAGTCATGCCTGATTTGGTCCTACATCTGCTTGAATAAAGTTTGTATACTACTATAACCTGTATTGTGGCTATCTTCTATCTACGACGGCATCTACACACAATAGAACTTTCACATTTATTTTGAGGTTTTCCGCTTCATAATTACTTTTGGATTACAAATAAAATGATCAAAAACAATTACCTAATTTGATCTCCTTTGAGAGATAAAGTTAGCTCTATGTATTAGCTCTATTTGTCTGCCTCTAACTGTTTTTGCCAGCAGAGCTTTGTGAACCATCTGGAGCGTTGCTGCAGCAACGGCGACGAGAGCAATGGTAACGTTAACTGGGGTTACCCAGGAAACTGAGGTCGCTATGGAGACTGCATCATCGGGCGGAGCCAGGGGTCTCGACAGGGAGGCGAATCCGCGCGTGCTCAGCTCAGTCCTGTTTTCTCATGCAAGAAACGACAGTGTTTTCTTTTGATGTCAACCTACTATGTCTTTGTCCGAATGCTAATCATTGGGAATTCTACAGGGAAATAATAAATACAATCTGGGGGAAATTTGGCTGTTTACGTGGCCGATTACAGCAATTAACATCTATTTGGTGATAACTGTTTTCACACACATTTTTTTCTGCACAAAAAAGCATTTTTGACTTATAACAATCCATTATTCTTTTTGTATAACACATTGTTATTTGGTATAGCAAAAGGCGATTTAATTAATAAATACATACAATAGGCTAAATATAAATATTTTTGACACTTTGATGACTTTATGCACATATGTCCAGGTTGTTGACATGGAATCTGCACTTATAGATGCTAACAAAATGCATGTGACACTAACACGTGACCTCCGAAAACATATCGTTTCATCACATTAAAAGGCATTTATGTTGTAATATATTGCCAATACGTATGATGACGATTATATATAACACTGAGAACAAATGCAGACTGACAAGCACAACAATTCAGGATTACTTTAGGTTATTTGATGTCCCTGACCCGCCCTTCACTTTTAACAACTAGCCTACAGAGAACGCATGATCGTCTGCAGGCCAACAGGTTTTAGTCTGCATACATTGTCTGCGTGAAGAAAATTCTAGAGCAAAGTGGAGTTGATTTACTGCATCACTGACTGGAACTGCGTTTGCTTTACACGTCTGTGAAAATCTTTTTGATGTTTACGCAGTTTTGATTATTTTGGTTTGTGTAGTTAGCCTGCTTAAAGCCGCTGTTTATTCCCTCCTCTATCACCATGTATTCCGATTTGCTGAGAGACGAGGTACTCCGTGTCCGTTTCAGCTCCTCAGCGGAGTCGAGATGCTCGCAGCTGCCCGCGTGCAGGTACTGCGCGTGCTCCTCGCCGTCTGTCTCCCGGTGATAGAAGTAATTGAAATTCGAGACGATGACGGGTACTGGCAGCGCGATCGTCAAAACACCAGCAATGGCACACAGCGAGCCGACGATCTTCCCGCCGATGGTCACCGGGTGCATGTCTCCGTAGCCCACCGTAGTCATGGTAACCACAGCCCACCAGAACGCGTCCGGGATGCTGCTGAAGCTGGAGGCTGGGTCGTCTGCCTCTGCGAAGTACACAGCGCTGGAAAATAAAATTACCCCGATAAAAAGGAAGAATATAAGCAAGCCAAGTTCCCGCATGCTGGCTTTGAGTGTCTGCCCAAGGATCTGGAGGCCCTTGGAGTGGCGCGACAGCTTGAAGATGCGAAATACTCGCACCAGGCGTATCACGCGCAGGATGGCCAGGGACATGGCCTGCTGCCCATTACCCTGTCTTTCTGCCAACTCTGTACCTAGGGTGATGAAATACGGAATTATAGCCACGATGTCTATTATGTTCATAATATTTTTGGAAAAGGTGGCTTTGCTTGGGCAGGCGAAAAAGCGGACAAGCAGTTCGAAGGAGAACCAGATTATGCAAAGCGTCTCGATAACAAAAAACGGGTCAGTAAAAGAACCTGACCCGTACGGGCCTGTTCCGTTGATTACGGGTGCTACAGTGACCGGATCCTTATCGTCCCTAAACTCAGGCAAAGTCTCCAGACAGAAAATGACTATGGAGATGAGAATGACCAGCACTGACACGATGGCGATGCCCCGGGCCGGGCCTGAGCTCTCCGGGTACTCAAATAAAAGCCAGACCTGTCTTTGGAACTCATGGCTAGGCAAGGGGCGCTCCTCTTCTTTGATAAAACCCTCATCCTCACGAAATTTCTCCATCGCTTCCTCGCCAAGCTGATAAAAGCGGATCTCCTCCGAGAATATATCAATGGGCACGTTGACGGGTCTCCGGATGCGCCCGCCCGACTGGTAGTAGTAGAGGATGGCGTCGAAGCTTGGACGATTCCTATCGAAAAAGTACTCGTTTCTGAGCGGATCAAAGTAGCGCATCCTCTTTTTTGGATCGCCCAGCAAGGTGTCCGGGAATTGGTTGAAAGTTTTGAGCT
This sequence comes from Clarias buthupogon, assembly GCA_030014345.1. Classification (NCBI taxonomy): domain Eukaryota; kingdom Metazoa; phylum Chordata; class Actinopteri; order Siluriformes; family Clariidae; genus Clarias; species Clarias buthupogon. Next base: position 18,494,798 of record JAQMYK010000036.1, read on the forward strand.
GTGTCTCGAAGCGCAGGCCCGAGATGTTGATGACCACTCTCTCGCAGCACTCGTGCTCCGCCTCATAGCGATCCAGGGACAGGTGGCCGGGTAGCGCGGCCGATTCCTCCAGCAACTCCGCCGCCATCACCGTCATGCTGCCCTTTTCTGTCTCCGCGTAACCGTGATTCTCGGCGTTGCTTCCTCTATGACGCGTGGACGGCGAGTCTATGAGGTTGAAGTGTTCATCCATACCGGGTGGGGGGGAGAGGCGACAAGGGGCCCGAGAGAGGCGCGCCTCTCCCACCCAGCTTGGAGTGGACTGAAAAGATTTCCCTCGCGTCTCCACTGAGTCCTCTGTTCTTGACAGCCGTTTCCGCTCGGTGTCGCCGCCCCACGGCGCGCGCGACGCTCTTTATAAACGCGCGCCTATTCCCGCCCACAGCGCGCGTGCGCTTCACGCACCCTCGCCAAATCAGATTCTAAGTTAGCATAAACATCAATTCCCTGTCTCACTTTTTTTCTACGAAAACACACCCATTCATACAAACAAATGAAATCCAGAGATTCATTAGTCGGTAGAAATTTCCCAGGAAAGAAACCAATTTGAAATAGCAACCTGTTAGGTGGAACGCGTCGAGTCACCGACTAAAAATGTTCTGAATAAAAATGGAAACAGCGTTTCCGTGAAAAACAAAACAAAACAACACATGTTGAAAGAGCATGCCGCCGATTCATGTCGAGAGCAAAACACTCAGCAGACAGACAGACCAATCGTATCCCTCAAACCCGAGCGCTCATGAAAGCCTTAAAGATGAACATATCGGGATCGCTTTTGCATTCAAAAACAAACATTAAGGTTCAGGAGTACGCACGGCTGATTTAAGCATTTCCCTAGGAGAAAAGCCTTCGGGTGGTGCGGAGCAGCGTGCGCGCGGGGAGGCTTTACAGCCGGATGGCGCTCTCCATGGTGACGCGGCTCCCAAAGGTGAAAAGCGCGCGAGGAGGAGAGCGCAGCGTGTTTGTTCAATATGGAGACCGGAATCGTGATTTGGAGCTGAGCACGAACAGAGCTTACTAATACCCTGTCAGTGTTTACAATTAGTGTGCGCTCGAACATTTTTCCCACCCAGGCTTTCCCCATTTAGAGGGCATTAGGGTGCAAAACATTTGTTGATTGTACTAAAGTTTTTGCCTAGCACAACATATTACCACATTACAACATACAGTATAGGCTATATCAGTCCATATATCAGGTTAAACCTCCCGTTCATTCTTAATCAAAAAACAATATTATAATTCTACAATTTTTTATGCACACAATACTACATGAATAATATCTTGTTTATTATTTAAGAATAGTATTAAATACTAAGGTATGAATTCAGTTCTGTCATGCATGTACACAATTAAAAGTAATGAGTGTCATCTTTATCTGTCTTCTCATCTGTCTCTACTGAGTAATGGCTTTTTAGCAGGCTTCAACAGATTTAAAAAAAATTGTGCCAATTTTAATAGAGAACCTACTTTAGTTTCTATTAGAAAAACTGCAGCCAGCATAGCAAAATTGTTTGTATCAAATGAAGCACCTTAAATATGAATCGTCCTCAGCAGTCACATGTGTCTAGCAGACCATATGGGGCCATCAGCAACAGCAGTGAATGGTCTCCATGTGATGAGAACTCCAACCAGAATTGGGGGGCGAAGGGTGGATGACTGGTAAAACAGGATTAAATAGCTCTGCAGAATGAGGAAATTGAATGTATGAGTTTTTGGATGCTGCATATTTAGCTTGTATAGGATTGTGACATTTTTATAAGTAATTTACATTTAGGCATTTGGCAGACGCTCTTATCCAGAGCAACTTACAATTTTTATCTCATTGCACATCTGAGGGTTAAGGGCGTTGCTCAAGGGCCCAACAGTGGCAACTTGGTGGTTGTGGGGTTTGAACCTGGGATTTTCCGAACCGTAGTCCAATGCCTTAACCACTGAGCTACCCCTGGCCCTAGTAATATGCCTATATGATTATGAGATATCATTATTTATGTGTATAGACTGGTAATTCTTTTCATTTGGAAACTGTATTTTTAAAGGATTATCAACCTCTCTGATTTTAAATAAAAAGTGAGTTTCTTTATGGCATTATTACCTTTCCCAATGAAAAATAAAAAAATATTTATTTTTTATAGCTGTTTAAATTCAGTCAGGAAGGGCTAGTGTTCAGCTCAGTTTAGTGATTTTGTCACTACCTTCACCTGAAGGTCATTGTTATAGCCATTGGCTTAACTCAAACAGAGAGGGTGTTAAATCTACAGTATTGTGTTATAAAAAATGTTGCATTAAAAGTTACTTTCAAACTATGCAACATAAAACTTTTATCGCCAGACTGCCTTGTAAATTTATTATCAAATGAGGGCAGAGACATTTTATTTTGTATTAATTTACGTAAATCGTATAACCATTATTATAAATAATAACCCAGATATCTGGAACAGGGAACACTGGATGCAAAGTGAAGGAATTTACCTGGATGAATTACCAGTCCACAGCTTGGCACCATGCGCAAACTCATTCACACCTAAGGGCAATTTAGCATAGGTCATCAATTTATTGACATGTTTTGGTGAGGTAAGAGGTAACTATAAATCCAATAGGAAACGACAGGCATCAGAAAATATCTGAAACTCTGCAGTTTTGTGAGCTCAGGATCAAACCAGAGACCTAGAAGTGAGGTACGTATAAGTGCTGGTTCTATTTATTTATAATTTTTTATGTATAATTGGATATATGCAGTTATACAAATGACATCTAGTCCTACACATAAGATGTGTATGTGTACATTTGTTCTTAACTAAACAAATTAGTGTGTATGTTTCAAAATACCTTTATCAACTAAATTAAGTTTAACTACATTTTACAATTTTTATTCATAGATTAGATAGAGAAACCAGTGCTTCCTTTAAACAAGCAACACATCAGCTGGTAAACTGACTAGGAGCAGTCACTAGACACCCCCACAAGTGATTTATCTGTCTCTACAGGGGGAACGCACAGTGATTGGATATAAAGAGGTCTTTCTGGCCATGCCTCCTGCTCAATATTGCACAGTCATGCATATTTAATGAGATTTTAATGTAAGCATAGATCTCACTTTTAACTGGACAGACACACACTAGAGACACACACCAGAATAAAAAATGTACACAATATTACACAGAATTATGGACTTTCATTTTTAACCACCTTTTTGTAATAAACTAAAATTAAATTGAAAAACCAAAATGTTAAATATTATGATACAACTGCTGTCTACGAGGCTAAATAAATCATAAGACCCATTCTTTTCAGATAACATAAATCTGAACACTTTCTTGCAGATGTGGCTAATGACTGGTTAGCACAGGAAGAAAGCAATATGGTTGGGGTCATTGATCAGCAGCTGGGTGGCAGAGAGCAGAGATCATTACACACTCACATTTACCATGGTCACACCAGCCAGTAAATCAGATACAGTATTAGCAAGCATAGCTGCCTTTAAGCTAGGAGCATGAGAAGAATGCTAAGCAGTAGCTGGAAGAGCATGGAAACAGCTCAATAGTCCCAAAAAGAAATAGAAACATGTACTGTATGTTAAATGGTGTAAAATATGTTAGACTGCTATGTGCTAAAAGTATGTGCAGTAAATATAATCTATGAAAGAAATGTTTTATTAAAAGTAAGGCATTTAAATGCTTTTTTTCCCGAAATGCTACAATCAGATCATTACTGATTAGTCAATGTAGTCAATATTAGTGATCTGGTCAGATTTCTACCAAAGAAAGAGTTGATTCAATTCAATGACCTTGTATAGCACTTTCAACAATGGACTGTTTCCCAAACCAGTTTTACAGAAATCTGAACATAACATTTTTATTTAAATCTATCCCTTATGTGCATAACGTGACAACAGCTAGCATGATTATAAATAATTCCTTTTCAATATTTTTTATATTACAAGGTATATAATGGTTTATAGGAAACATTGTGTGTAGAGTGCAAACAAGGACTCTGGCAAGACTAGCTATGAAAGCATACTTAAAAGGAGAGAGCCAGAAGGTAACACAGGCATGAGGGCACCCTGGGAAATAAAGCACCCAGCCACCTCACGGTGAACAAACCTGAGTGAATGCGAACAAAAGGCTTGACTTAAACAGGTTTTAGGTTGTAGAAAATAAAAGGGTTTTTTTCAGGAAGTTGGTCAGGGTTTGAGGTGGAGGGTCAAACATTTTTCAAATATGCTCAAAATTCTGATAAGTAGTCACTGACACAAGAAAAAAAGTATTAACAGTTCACACTTTATTTGAAGGTTGATTGCAGCAGTTTGTAGGTGGTGTATACAGTAGATTCATGCCTCATAATGGATTGTAGAAATTGTACAAATATGCTGAATTCCCTGTTTAGCGTGACATGAATCGTTTTGCACAGCCCTACTGGAGCACTCATAAAATCCTCATAGGTAAATCAAGCCAAATAATTTTCTACTAGATACACTGCTAAGTTCAACCCTTCACACTAAACTACTGAATAGGATGCTCTAGTAGATAGTTTAATGCATATGCTCTGTGTAGGCGCTCAGTCAAGTGTAGTTGAAGTAAAACCATCTTCTACAATCTAAAAACTTTGCATCATAAAGAGTTTTGACCGGAATGCTGTGAATGCTTTGTGAGTGGGAAACTAAAAATCACACACATAAATTAAGTTGCCTTAGCTCAACTTTGTCATACTGCTTTAACTTTGCACTGCTAATGGCCACTTCGTCTGCCGTCTCTGGAAAGTACCATCTCTCATAGAAGATGAATGACTTCCGGCCACTATGTCATGTTCTTTAAGCGCAAGTGATTTAGTGATTTAGAAGCAATGTACTGTATGATGGTACGTTTCTTTTTTTTTAGAAACTGTGAAACAGTCTGTGTTTTTCATTCCGTTTATTCGCTCCTAAAAACTTCTGATCCAGTCAATGATAAACTATTGACTGTTTGATTTAGCTACACAAAACAAAACAGATATGATGTTTTCACTTTCACATTTCACTACATTAAGCACATAAAATAGTAGGCATAAAAACACTTTCTTTCTGACTGTAATGCACCATAGCAGACTGTAATGCACCATTGCAACCGACTGTAAGCTAATAATAGGAATGAACACAAGCAAGGCAACCAGTGTAAAGCGATTTGAGTTGTGGTGAAAAATCACTGCCGTCCAGGTGATCAGGTGCTGCTACAGCATCCAACAAAACAAACATGACATGCATCAATCGACATGAGAATAGGTTGTGACACATTGTCAGCAGGCACTTAATGCAGGGGAACACATCCACACACGGTTGTCCTACTATTGCTGTAAGAACCTATTAATATTAAGATTAACAATAATTGAATTAATATTATGCTTATACAAGTTACGTTGTGTGTACTATCGAAATATCCTTTCATGTGAAATGTCAGATATTCCAGATATTATTTTGGTTCCTACAGAAAAAAGCACAACATTATACCCCATAACACACACACACACACACACACACACACACACACACACACACACACACACACACACACACACACACA
>JAQMYK010000036.1:18540233-18556114 GCA_030014345.1 Clarias buthupogon
CTATTAGTGTCAGAAAACTCTCATTGGGCAAAAAGAAAATGATCTTACAAATGTGTTAACAGAGAGAGAGAGAGAGAGAGAGAATACAGAGAGAGAAGGTTTGACCACTAAAGATTTGGATTTTAATGGACGCATTAAATTACAGAATCTTGCTGCATTCTGTAATTTGGTCATTAATTCTCCCTCAACTTTCTTATTCTGATCATCATGTCCAAACAGACATCCTCAGATTTATAGCTACCAATTTCTAATAGATTCCATATTTTTGGATATATTATAAATTTTAAGTATTAGAACAGAAAGGCTACCATGGAAATTGACAGTTGGTCTCCATTGCACGTAAATATCCTCTGTAGACTGCTAACGCAAAACAATGGCCAAAGGGCAAAATGGTTGTTCTAGTTCCTGAATTCCTAGCAAGCTGTAGCTAGCTGGCAGACGAAGCAAAGTTTCCTTTAAAGCACATGGCCTGAAGCACCATTCCATTTGGAATGCCTTTTTTTGTCTTGAAATGCTTCTTTATGAATTTACACATCATTATTACAGGCTTACCTGTCTGCGAACAAGCATTAATTTCCCAGAATTCTCTTCCCGTCAAACAAAAATACTCTTTCACTATATTGTTATAATCAGGCTTTATACAAGGAACACAGTTCTGTTATCCTTTAATAAGAAATATCTTAGAATGACAATGTTTAGGACTCATGTATGGGACTGTATGGGACTCATCTTTTCTCACTTTATTAAAACACACCATACTAATCAAATCTTTTTATTCCTAAAATATGGAAAAACAAATAGAAAAACAAATAAATAAATAGTGGACTTAACCAAACACTTGAAGCAACCTCAGACTAAACTAAAGGTGGGCAGGAAGGTAGGTCTTTAAGCTAGATTTAAAACCCTAATTCCAAAAAAGTTAGGGTAGTATGTGATTGGCAAGTAAAACAAAAAGGTGTCACCTTTTTTTCAATATAGTATAGGTAAAGTCTCTTTACCTATACAATATTGAAAACACCACAACATCAAATTACTTGATGAGTTACCATTTGAAGTTAATTGTTTGTTGAATAGCCTCCAAAAAAGTTGGTACAGGGCCAATTTAGGACTAATAACAATGTGACAAGTGGAAATTACAAGGTGATAAAAAACAGGTGCGGTTAAACAAGGGAACATATAATAATTATGTTATAGTATATTATGTGTTTCCATGAGAGGCCTAGTCTATCTAGACCACTGGTAGGTCTCGAGGTTCACCAATTTACCAACAGATACAGCAAGCGAATTGTCTAGGACTTTTAGCATGTTGTTCCCAAATAAAATTGGACAGATCTTGGGTATTGCACACTCAACAGTAAACAATATCATCACGGAATTCAAGGAAACATGTCAAATCTCGATGCATAGAGGGGAGCGATGAAAACCACTTCTAAAATCATGTGATCTCTGAATCACATCTGAACTGTCTGATGTCACTGTCTTAAAAATTTTTTATGTGTTTCTAGTGGACATCATGATGTCAGCTTGCAAACACTGTAGAAAACCTTTGTCACAATATTTATAGATGCACCTTAAGGCTTTACATGACTAAATGGAAGTTGTACATCAATACGTTCCAGAAGTGCCAAAGACTTCTCTGTGCTCGATCTCATCTGAGATGGACAGTGACACACTGGAAATGTGTTTTGTGGTCCGACAAGTCAACATTTTCAACAGCCAATCATGCTGTCTGGTCCAAAAAGGAAAATGTTTATCCAAGCTGTTGTCAGTGTCATTCAGTCATGGTCTGGGGATGGGTCAGTGCCCATGGCATAGGTAAATTGCATATTTCTGACGGCACGATTGATACAAAATATGCTTAAATTTTGCAAAACATATGCTGCTATCCAAACACCATCTTTTCCAGAGATAACGCCAAACCGTATTCTGCTTAGATTACATGTGCGTGGCTGCTAAACACAGACTATGGGTGCTAGACTGACCTGCCTGCAGTTCTGACCTGTCTTTATTTAAGAATGTATGGCACATTATAAAACGCAATGAAGACCCTGTAGAATTGTTCAACGGAAGACCTGCTTAATGGAAGAATGAGAAAAACTCTGCTAGCTAACATTGGCCAAAAGGTGCAAGCAACTGTCCCAGCTTTTTTGGAGTATGTTGCAGTCATCAGATTTGAAAATAGTGCATATTAAAAAAATAAATAAATCATACAGTGTGCTGATGTAGTATTAATAGAGTACAAAGTGAAAAGACTTGACAGTTGACTCCTTTTTATTTTTATTACTATTTTCCATAATGTGCAAACCTTTTTGGAATTGAAATTTTCAGTAGCCTGGTCAACTTTGGCTTTTAGGTTAGAGTAAGAAACTATTTTAAAAAGTTTGTAATTACTAGATAACTGGGTTAGAGCATCTCAAGAACAGCAGCTTTTGTGGGGTGTTCTGGATATGCAGTGGTTAGTACCCACCCAAAGTAGTCCAAGGAAGAACAACTGGTGAAAAGATGACAGGGTCATGGGTGCCCAATACTCATTGATACTTGTTGGGAGTGAATGCTAGCCCGTCGGACTCGATTCCACAGAAGAGCGTACTGTAGCACAAGTTGTTGAAAAGTTGGTTTTTATAGGAAAATGTGGCAGAGCACACTGCATATTGGGCTGGAAAGTCTGCAGCCTGCTCAGAGTGCTCATGCTGACCCAGTGTTCACTGCTGAAAGCAGTTACAAGGTGCAGGGAGCATCCGAATCCGACTATGGAGCAGTGGAAGAAGGTGGCCTGGTCTAATAAATCACATTTTCTTTTACATCATGTGAACAGTCAGGTGTGTGTGCATCGCTTACTTCGGGAAGGAATGGCTCATGGATGCACTATGGAAAGAAGGCAACCTGGCAAAAGCAGTGTGATGCTTTAGGCAATGCGCTGCTGGAAAACCAAGGGTCCTGTTATTTATGTGGATGATAACAAGTACAACATACCACATTATTGTTGCTGACAAAGTGCACCTTTTTATTCCAACCTTATTCCCTAAGAGCAGTGGCCGTACCCAGCTACCCTGCAAGAATTTTTCAGGAATAGTTTAAGGAACGTGACAAAGAGTTCATGGTGTTGACTTGGCTTACAAATTCCTCAGATCCAATCCGTGGTGACCCCACCTTGCAACTTACCCGATTTAAAGGAACTGCTGCGAAAATCTTGTTCTCAGATTCCATCAAGCACATCTTGAGAGATCTTGTGGAGTCTTGTGCCTCAACGAGTCAGCACTCTTTTGTGTGGCCCATGGAGAATCTTCACAATATAAATTGTAAAATAAAATAAATTTTATGGCTGTGTATAAAGTCAGGTTTATAAATATTTGGACCCAGTTTTTGAAATGGTGTCTCTACACCAACACAATGGATTTGAAATGAAGCAACCAGGATATGATTGGAGTTTTGATTTATTTAAAGGGGTATATATAAAGGGATATACCGTATATAAAGTCTATCGAATTTCTCCATAAGAAATAATGGTAACTCTGATGATTCGTTACACAAACAAAAAATATTAATATTAATAAAAATATTTGTTAATATTAATTAATATTAATATAAAAACTAATTAGCCAGCACTTTGCTGTTGAAAAGAATCGTAGCTGGTGTGAAAAAGGAAGAAGGAAGAGGAGGAAGTCTATTGTGTAGGATGATTTTCACACACACACACACACACACACACACACACACAATTGGTAACACTAAAGAACAGAAAGGCCAGATTAGACAGCTAATGATCTTCTAAAACACCCTTGCCCAGTTCTGATACCTTATTCATTTATACGGGAATAGAAGAATATGAAGAAGGAAAGGAAGGGCCAGTGTTCCAAGCATACCAAGCATCATCAAAGATACTTGAGGCAGTGTTATGCCGTAGGTATTTAGGGCAGGCAGTGGTAATGGGTCACAGGTTTTATTAAATATGATTCTAATAAAATAGCAGGATGAATTCTGAAGTGTACAGAGTTATACATTCTGCTCAGATTCAGTCAAATGCTGGAAAGATTTCAAAGGACAAATGGATAACGGCTTAACATATAAGCGAAAACAACCAAAGGCAAAGAAAAAGAATGATCCTAAATGGTCGAGTTAGTCACCTGACACGAACTCAACTGAGCATGCTTTTGCTTTCTGAGAAACAGATTAAAGGCAGAAATAAACAGGCAACAACTGAACTGGCTGAGGTAAAAGACTGGCAAAGCATTTCAAGGGACAAATACTTCACAGCATTTGTGAAGTTCATGGGTTCCAGACCTCTGGCAGTGATTGAGGGCAAAGTTTTTGCTACGTATTAAAACTAATTGTAAATATTTGAGTTTTAGTTAGTTCAATCATATCTTGATTGCATCATTTCAAATCTTTTTTTGTGGGGATTGCACAGAGACATAAAATATGAAAAATCTGTCCTTATGTTATTCAAATACACTGCAATTACTTCTTGGCGTGCATTTTTCAACTGACATGCATCATGTTATATAATCCACTCATAACTGAATGGCAACAGATTATTATAAACATAAGTGTGATATCCAATAGCTCCAGGATTTTAATTTGAAGTAACATGTATACTGGTGAAGGCACCTAAATAAATGTTTACATACAGTAGACCCTTGTCTTGCTATCATGGCTGGTCACAGTCTATAGTCTAAGGGATGATCAAAATGTTAGAGCGCTTCAGTTTTTGTTATTTCTGGAAATACTGCTAATGATTTGGAAGTGCACATTTCCTGCTTACTATGTTGGAAAGTATTTTCAATGTGTATTTTATTACAGGTTATTGATAATCGTATTAAATTAAATGCCATCATTTATACTTTCTTGTGTTGATAGAAAGTTTTTTTGCCATCCTGTAGAATTTTATCTCTGAACACATGTTGAAAACTACACTTTTTTCTTAATACAATTGTATTGTATTTGATTAGCAATATGTTTATATGATTATTATGATCAAAGAAACACTCTACCTGCTTTTCAATTTAATTTGGTACGTTTGGTTGATTTTCATAAATCAACATTTTCTTCCTGCACATTGAGTCAGTGTCTAACCACATTCAATGGTTGCCAGACCTATAGTGCAGACCACACACAGACATGCAGACAGATGCACAGCCCCTCTGACCTGTCTGTCTGACAGGGGAAGTTGTCCTGCACATTCCAGAGTGACAAGCCTTCCCATTGCCGAGGTGATGGTAGTTTACATCTTTTGCACTTTTGGAGACGTGACACAGGTGTGTAGGGGGAACTGCGCAGTGCTTTAAAGCCTTTCTGGCTTCGGCTGAACTGTTACGGTACAATACTTTCCAGCTTGTCATAGTTTCATTTCCATGTATCATTGTGTTATGCAACATAATTGTGTTATGCAACTATTACTATTATTACTATTACAGAACTCTGTGTTTAGATCAACGGTCATGAAATCTAAAAGAATTGATTTCTTTATCTTTTATTAACTGCTGCACCCTAAACTGCTCTGTGTTTATTTATAAGATTTTTTTCTCTCTCTAAGAACTTGAAGTGGCAGATTAAAAATTAACTCCATGCAAGCATCTCTTATTAAGTGCTTTACACATGATGAATAATTGTGCATGTATGTGTATTTACAAGTATGCTATTTTAGACATGCTTCAGTCAACTTAAGTCAAAGTAATCATGTGATTTGTGCAAACCCAAAGAAGCTGCATGAATATTTGTGATGTACTTGTAGCAGTATCAGATTAAAATATATATTTTAACGTCAGAAATTTGAACTAGCAGTTTCTAGTGATTCTGAAATAATGAGACATTTTAGAATTCAGTATTATAACAAAACCCAATGTCCCATTATTTTGGCATCATAACACAAATTTTTTAAAATACTTTTTAAAAATCTTTACTTCTAACCATACATTTTTGAAGATTTCTCGGTTGCCACCCGCATGGAAAGAAGCTTAGCGACTTTCAGGACTATAAATAAGACATGACATGTCGCGTGTGAGATTCTGAATAAATTTTGTAGTTAATGATACTGAATGTGTTTTGTGAAGGCTGGTGTTGGGTGCAGTAGGCTGCCGGATCAGGGCCAACATAAAGCCACAATTTATCCATGTGTTTCTCACACTAGAGTACTCATGGAGCGTTTTCCTTCAGGCGGTGGCTTTCGCAGGCCTATGAGTGCAGATAAGAATGTGTGTGTTATGTGTATATGTGTGTGGTTGCAACTGAAGGGGTTCATGTTTCCCTTTTGAAAGGTGTGCCAGTGGGAAACTGTTGAGCTGTTACCATCTGAAAATGGGCTGTGGTTTTGGAGGGTGATTATTGAATCCTCTCGGTTCCACGTGTCGCCAGGACCACTGGTGTCCCTGCTAGGCAGAGTGCTTTCACTAGATTTAACTAGACGCAATTCCAGCTAATGAGTGCTTGGTCAGCGCTTAAGGTTTTCCTAGACCGCCTCAGAAAAGCCACAAATGCCGACACAGACAAATAAGCTACCTTATATTAACAATACAATAAAAAACAGTTTTCTTACTGTGCATGCGTGGCATTATACTGATAACACAGTGTGGGGTGATGGAGTGTGTTTGTACTAGATTAAGTTTGCTTATATATAACTACAGTGAGAAGCGTGAGGCAATTTTGTGTTATTTGTATTATATAGTGAGGCTTTTAGAGTAGAAATGCTGAGCTTTTACATCCCAGCTAAATAACTTCTTTGCCAAATTGTGATAAAATGTTTAAAATGTGCATGTTATAAGTGTCAAAGAAGACAGAATTAAGAAATATTTGTAATATAATAAAAATTTGAAACTATTCAAATTTCATAAGACCAACAGCCCTGACCTGGATAATGTTGTTACTGAAGATGAATTAATGAAGGAAAAGTGGAGAATTTAGTTTCTTAGGAATTGCTCAGATATTCAGCTAATTGGGCTTATTGTCTTCCAAAAGCAGAGAGATTGTGGGAGATAATGGCTTGACATTGGATGCTGAGATCATGATGAGGTGCTGCCCCTGAGGTCAGACAGGAAAGACGAGTTCACCCGGACACGTCTCACAGGTAAACACTGTTCACAGCGTAATGCCACAGGTAATTGTTTTAAAAGAAACCTAGTTTTTTACTACTGGTATATTTTTCTGCATAGAAAGCTTCAAGTGTCTACTGAGGAAAATTCAAACATGAGCGTTTCATTGGTAACATAATTTTACTTTTGATAAGGTTTTTTGCAAATAAGAATAAGGACTATTCTTTGAACTGTATACTCTTAGTAAAAACCGTAGTAAATACAGGAGGAGCATGATACCCATTCAACTTGATCTCAGTGTTTTCTTTTTGGAGGAAAATGCTACACAGTCTTTTTATGGGATCTTTATTAGCCTTTTAAAAAGAACCTAAGAATAAAGTGAGTAGACAGCCCTGTATTATAAATGCTTTGTAATTCATAGGCTGTGTCACACCTGGTTATAACCTTTTGTGACATTCTCTTGAACAGCAGGGGAGGTTGAATACAGAGTGTGCTGTAAATGGCAACCATCTGATTTTTCTACATATTGTTCCTTTTATCTGTGTCCTTAAAAATCAAAACCATACAGCACAGAGACCAAATCATTCGTATTTTGTTAAGCATACCAGTGGTAGGGCTGTAAACCAACCTACAGTATGAATGAAATCTACAACATATGCCAATCAGCCATAACATTAAAACCACATGCCTAGTATTGTGTAGTTCTCCAATGTCTCACCAAACTGGCCCTGACCTGTCTAGGCATGGACTCCACAAGACTTCTGAAGGTTTGCTCTAGTATATGACACCAGGACCATAGCAGCTTTATTTACGTCCTGTAAGATTTGAGGTGGGGCCTCCATGAATGAGACTTGTTTAACCCACACATCCCACAGCTGCTCAATCAGATTGAGATCTTTTAGATTTTAAATAAGTCAACACTTTTGTCATGTTCAACAATTTCTGCAGTGTGGCAGTGTGCATTAACCTGCTAAAAGAGAACACTGACATTTTTGAATACCGTCAACATGAAGGGGTGTACTTGGCCTGCAACAATGTTTAGTAAGTGGTATGTGCCACAGGAACGTTCACATGAATGTCAGGATCCAAAGTTGCCAAGGAGAACACTGCCCAGGGCATCACAATGTCTTTGCCAGGTTCCTCCCTGATGCCATCTCTTCCCTAGGCAAGAGATGATATAAAATACACTTTGTTTCATCAGACAAGACCACCTTTTTCTGTTGCTCCATGGTCCAATTTTGATGCTCATACGCCCATTGAAGGCACCTTTGGTGGTGAATTGGGGTCAGCATGGTCACTCTGATCAGCCAGCCCAGCAACTGGGATGTACTATATGCTCTGACATTTTTCTATCATAGCCCACATTAATTCTTTCAGCAGAGTGACCCTGTTGACTCTTCACCAGTTGTCCTTCCTTGGGCCACTTTTGGTAAGCACTAACCACTGCATACCTGAAACACCCTACAAGACCTGCCGATCAATTCTCTATCCATCACAATTTAGCTCTCAGTTGCTCAGATCCTTACACTTGCTTATTTTTCTTGCTTATGTCATATTAACGTTAAGAATTGATTGTCCATTTGGCTGATAGATGCCATTAGTAACAAGATAATCATTGTGGCTTTAATGTTATGGTTGTCCAGTGTGAGTAAATTCTGTTACAAAATTAAGATTTATTTTCCTTTAACCTTTATCTATTCTAGTATTTCTAGTAAGTCAATCACTAGAGCATCTTATGACAAATAAATCAAATGCATTATTTATTTGTGCATTACGATTTGTGCAGATGATAAATTATTTAATTCTTATTTTACACTACCAGTCAAAAGTGTGGACACGCCTTCTAATTCCATGGTCTTTTCTAAGGCTCTAATCTAAGTTGCTATAAATTGATGATTTGCAGAGACATTGGAGACTTAACTCTGAATGAACTTTTCCTCTGCAGCAGAGGTTAGTTTTGGTCTTGCTTTCCCGGAATGGTTTTCATGCGAGCCAGTTTCATCATGGTGCTTGATGGGTTTCGCAAATGCACTTGACGATACTGTTCTTGCAAGAACTAGTCCAGAACAGCTGACCTTCATCTTAAAATAACAACTGACTGCTGTTATTGTTGTTGCTGTTGTTACTTAATAACCTAATGCCATATGTGTTATTTCATAGTCTTAAAAAAAAACAGTACTGTATTGTTCTCCAATGTAGAAAATAAATCCAAGCTTGTGTCCAAACTTTTGACTGTTACTGTATATGTTTAATTATGGGAGGGTTGCGTCAGGAAGGGCATGCGGCGTAAAACCTGTGCCAAGTTGTAGTGCGGACTGGATATTCCGCTGTGGCGACCCCTTGTCGGGAGCAGCTGAAAGACCAACAACATATTACATTCATTTATTTTTTTTTAAAAAGGGAAAAAAGGATGAATCTGGTCCTATTTGACAAGGCTTGTTCATTACATATTAATTAAGCTAAAGGGCCCCTGACATAGAATTTTATCATAAGTACAAGTGTAACACTGTGCTTTACATTATTCACATTTGTCTGTATTACACAATCCCCTGTCATTCTGTTATATAAAATATATAGTGTGTTCGATAACAGAGCAATGATCACAGGAATGCATACAGTACTTGGTGACAAGTCACAAGAAGTTATATTCTGGAATAATTACGCTATACAGTAACTACTGTACCTCACATAGTATTATCCTGGTAAACAGTGATTCCAATGTTTAGTAACAAAAATAATAGCATTTCTAAAACACTTTATTTTAATTGTGGTCATATTTCTTTTCAGGTCTTTGTGTGCCCATGCGGTGGTCCATGTTAGCTTTGCTGCTCCTGTTCTGCAGCCACAATTTGGCACTGCGAGCGGGTGATATCTGCCCACAGGACAGCAACCATGAGCAGACAGCTGACCCCACTCCCACAGTGGACCCCAAACTCTTTAACAAGAGGCGCTACCGCTCGCCTCGCGTGCTTTTCAGTGAACACCCCCCTGATTCAGAGCCTGGAGAACACAACGGATCAAAGGACAGGACAAAGAGGCGGGCCGGACAGCCACAGAGTCGGGGTGTGTACTCAGTGTGCGAGAGTGTCAGCTTCTGGGTGGGTAATAAGACAAAAGCAACAGACATCTCAGGCAACGAGGTAACTGTGCTGCCTGACGTCAATATCAATGATGTCAAGAAAAAGCAGTACTTCTTTGAAACAGTGTGCAGTGGGGCTAGAACTGGGGGCTCTGGGTGTCTGGGGATTGATGTGCGCCACTGGAACTCATACTGCACCAACTCCCACACATTTGTGAGAGCATTGACTTCTTTTAAGAACCTAGTGGCCTGGAGACTTATTAGGATCAATGTAGCCTGTGTGTGTGTGCTCAGCCGCAAGTCGTGGAGACAATGACAGTGTTTAAAAAAAGAAAAGAAAAAAGAGGTCAATGTATGTTGATGTCATTATATGTGTGATATTACAACCCAATAACAAATAAAAACATCAAGTAAAACCAAGAATAAAATATTATGTATAAGGCAATCATTTGATATGCCTTATTACTGCCAATCATTTTGTGGCCTTATAAGGGTCTATATCAAGCCATATGGTGAAATCTGTAGCGGGCCATTCAAGTATCCTATTATTTTTCATGATGGACATACTTAGTTTATTTGCTGACTACCGAGATTACAGAGAACAAAAAATGCTTGTTTATGATGACTGCATGTGTTATGCATATTTTGTTATATTTTTGTTATTGCTATTGTTATTTATTAAATCTGGATCATTACTATTTTTCAGTGTCTTGTGGGTTTAGCATTGAAATGTATTAAATGTAACACTAAGTTACAGTTATATGCTATTACGATGTAATAATACAAGAGCACAGGTGCAGTTATGGAATATTTTCAAATATTACCCTGATTCCTTGGTTAAGTTAAAAACATCTGTGACTTTTTAGACCTTTTCATGGCACCATGTGTGGGGCAAATAAAAGAAGTGTCTGATGTGTGTGGTGTACTACCTCAAAATATGAGCAACACATGTTAAGCAACTCTCCAGGAGTGAAACTTATTCCTGTTTTGAGGGAATCAGTATAGTCAGATCTGCCTCACACTCTGCTCCAGATGGCCTATTTCTTTCGAGCATGAGGGATGAAAACATGGAGATTTATTTAAATATTAAAAGAGGCTCAGGAATGAGCTGACCTGCCAAATCAAGCTATCTAGAAATTCCAGATATCACAGGACATTTCCAATCAGCCAGTGAAGTTTTTTGCAGTTTGTAAAAAAAAAAAAATCTGATTTTTATATTGGTATGTCCACTGCCATGTTGAAATACTCAGGGAGACTTTATGTCAAAAGTCAGAACCATGGATTAATGATGAGGTCATGACTGAGGACCTGTAATCCTACAACTTGGATATCTAATGTCAAAGATCAGAGATCATTCTTACTCAGAGACTCAATTGTTAGGATTACAGGTTACAAATGATATACTCTGTCAACTATTGTTTGTGTCATGTGATTGGCAGGGTCGTGCCATAGGCCAAGGTTACCCTGGTATTTTAAACAAGATCTTCCACTATGTACCTTTGCTTATGTGCGCACACACACACACTTTATATACACTTTTTATTTCTTTCTACATTATAAAACACTGCTGGAGGCATCCAAATATGTACAGTAAAAATCTCCTTTAAACAGTGGATATTGAGATGTGTCTGCTACTTATGATCTATAAAGCCTTTATAATGACTCTAATCTGAGATGCTGTTAATTGGTGTTTTCAGACGTTGGTAACTCTAAATAAACTTCCCTGCAGCAGAGGTAAGTTTTGGTCTGCATTAGAGATAGTTTCATCATGGTGCTTGATGGGTTCTGAGTTGATAAATTTCTAAACGTTTACATCTCCAGTATTGTTCTAGAATGTAGAAAAAATAAATCTAAGTTTGTGTCTTAAATCTAAACTTTTGAGTGGTACTGTACATCCTGTGGTCATGCCCACATGGTTATTATTATTGGCCTGCATCAAGCAAACAACCAAGGAGATGTGCTGAAACTACCACAGTTGGGTTCAGAACTGCCAAATGCATTATTGAAATCTGTAAGGACTGTGGTGAACCATCATCTTCAAGGAATGAGCATGATGGGAGATCACTCAAACACTTGGAATCAAATTGAAAAAACAAACACTGTGTGTTCACACAGTGTGAAGAGAACTCAAAGGATTGGAGAACTCTGGATAAATAATGAATAAAGTTTATGACATTGCATAAGCTTATCGAAACCAAGTATTCAAAAAAAAAAAATTAGAATGTGCAACAGGGAAGTATATATATATATATATATACATATATATATATATATACACACACACACACTGTATGTGTATATTTACAGTGCATCACAATATATTATAACTTTTATTAATTTGTTTTACTAAATTTGTTTGGTAATTTAATTAAAAAAGTAAATATATTTATATTTATAAGCCTTTTTTTTGTTCTCATTTTGATGATTATGTCTTACAACTAATCAAAAATATAAGAACTCAAAATGGTCATCTAGAATATTGGTGATTTGACAGTTGTCCAGAAGACAAGGAGAAAAAGAACTGGACCGTTGCTCCAGAGTCCAAAGTCCTCGTTTGAGTTAAAAGTAAATTTTTTATTTCATTTGGAAATCAAAGGCCCAGAGTCTAGAGGAAAAGTGGAGAGGCATAGGATCCAAGCTGCTTGAAGTCCAGTTTGAAGTTTCCACACTCAGTGATGATTTGGCGTGCCATGTAATCTGCAGTTGTTGGTCCAATGTGTTTTATCAGTCCAAAGTTTTATCTGTGTTTTTATATGTAGGCCCAAAGGCAATACAGCCATCTACCAGGAGATTTTAGGGCCATATAATATATGAATTTTACTTTTTGAAATAAATTATGGGAAAACATTATATTCTAATGCGCTATACACACATGATGTACACACAGTTTGGTCAAACGATAATGTAGAAGAGATTAGGTATGCATGCAGCTTCAACCTGTAATCCTTTTTGATGTCAGCATGAATAATATTCTTTGATGAATGAGCAGTAGGCACAGGATTTCCTGTTCTTTTGTCACCATGCATGACAGATCAAAACAGGACTAATCACAGTCTGTGTGTGAGTGTGTGTGTGTGTGTGTGAGTGTTGGGGGGATCATGAGGGGTGAGATTATGCAAGAGCCTCCTGTGACTTGATAAGGAATGTCATTCTATGGTTCATATTTAACAAAATAATCATGAATGTACTTTAATTGTTTATGAAACAGCTCCTAAGGGAAATATAAAAGACAGAATCCTGGAAAGAGTAATGGGATTATGATTTCAGGATTCCGTTACAATCGAGTACAGTATATCAGAGTAAGACATAATTATAAACAATATTTTAGAACATCCTAGCAGAATAAAACTGTACTGTTTACATGATCCCCTCCAAATGGAAGGACAGTGTAAAATTTATGAAAAGCACAGCATCGCCCCCTAACGCTGCTTCAGTGCAATTGCATGTCACATGGAAACTAACAAACAAAAAAATAAAATAAAATCCATGTGCGTAAGAATAGTTGAATATCCGTTATAGTCTATGTGCGTCCAAATGTAGGTTGTATGAAAAAATGATCCGCAAAGTACAAGTGGTTTACAATAATTGTTATAGATGTGCAGTAAATCTGACGTATACAAAACAAAGCAAAGATGCCTTCCAAAATAATAAAATTCAATTCATACAATACATGAAAAATTCTGTAAATAAAGTATGAAACGAAAAAGGAAATAAAAAGGAAATAATTGTCAAAATAGTACAGTAATTATTAAAAGAACATAGCAAGTAAGCAAATTAAAAGACCATAGTTGGCCAAATTACTGAAGAAACCTAAAACAACTTCACATACAATCAAACATCAGACCAACGAAAAGAAACTGGAGTGAAATCAATTAAAAATCATAGCAACAAAACAAGAAAGTATAAGAAAAACAATAATGAATAAAACAATCACTTGTTTTTCACTTTTAGAAAGGAATCAAATTTATTTAATACACTGTTGTACGATTTTCCTAATGAAAATGGCTGGTTGTTTTCTCCAGTTCTCCAGACTCTGCAGTTAAACGAAACCCAGAATCTTTTGATGATTATTTATTATAAGGGTAAATAATTGTCTGACATTGAAACTTCTAAATGCAAAGTTTAAGGCTATGTTTGGTCATATTTCTTTACTGAAACTATAATAGTAAAAGCATAATATAGACAATAATATACAGGCAGATAAGGCTAAATTTACTGGCTAAAAATTAAGGTTTATTGGATTATTGATTTGTGAAGAACAGTTGATATGTTCAACCACTAGGGGGCGACTTAGAGCAACAGGAAAAAATAAAAACAGACTGGGACAAATAGTTTATAAAAGAAAGTTATTTGACCAACTTTGTTACATTTTCTATATTACGATCAGTTCTGTGTCAGAGATAAAAACAGATTATGCATTATACATGTTCTCTGACAGAACCATGAATCATGAGAGTGGGTGTATATGATGTGATGGGTTATGAAGCACAGCGTCAGTCAGCTTTATTTATTTATTTATTTATTATTTTATGGAATACCATAAAATATTCCCCACACCTCTACACTACCACCAGACTAAACTATTAACACAGGCTCATGTTGGTGATGGCAGAATCTGAAACTACCATCTGCATATTTCAGCAGAAGTTGAGATTAATTATGAACCTGTTCCTTTTAGTCTCAGATTGCTGTTAACTGACAAAATCTTTTATTCTTCAAAACCTGTTGGATTTTCCTTGAAATATAGTCAAAAAGTCATCTGCAGTACTTACATGCTCAATACATGACTGTTTGATTACTCCAAGAAGATCATACAGAAATTTGCCACAGACATTCTCACATTATTTTAGAATTCCCTAGTTTTAGCCATGTTTGTGCAAAGGGCAACGGGGTTTAGAAATGAAAGCTCTGCCACATATTAGTTCCAGCCGTTAAATAAACCATATGATTATAATTAGCACAGCTCTTTAGCCAGACAGATGAGAACTAATTAATGGCATCACTGGTTTTGTGGACAGAGAGAACTATAATAAGGCATGTGTGATCAATTTGGCCACCACTATATATTATCTATCACATACTGTATGTATGTGTGTGTGTGTGTGTGTGTGTGAAAGAGAAAGAGAGAGATAGATTGAGCTATGCCTACTTATGCCAAGATGGCACAGTTTATCCATCCCAAAATGAGCATGGCTAACTTCCTAGCTTTAAATATGAACAAATGATGTGGTGCGGGTTGGAGAGCCGCACCACGAGATGATGTTTAGACTGTAAGAGCCCTAACGCAGGGCTTCAGAGGGGGTCAGTGAAACAGGAGGTTGTGAGAGTGCTTATGATACGCACTGGAAGACCTTTCCGTTTGGAAATTGTAGATGTGTGTAGACAAACGACTAACACTTTTGTAGCACCGAGCTCTTTTTTCGCTTGTAACTTCCTGTTTGTTTCTTTTTACCGACCCCATGGTGTGGGGTGCTCCGTTTGAATGAGATGTACCTTGTCCTTGTCTGTTGTATGTGTTGTATGTGTTCTACTTGATCTGCAGCATTTAGAGAAGTGGTTCCATTTTCCACAGGCATTGCAGTGTTTGTTAAAGGCTGGACAGCTGTTGCGGTCAGATGAATGTTGGCCCCCACAGTTAGAACATGTAGAAAGCTGCACAGCACAAACTTTACTTTCCTTCTTTAGTTCTCTGGTGTCTGCTTCTTTTTTTATCTCTTTATTTCCTTTTTCAGACTGCTCATGTAGCATGCACATTTCAATAGCTGAGCTCAAAGTTA
>JAQMYK010000036.1:18575637-18589778 GCA_030014345.1 Clarias buthupogon
ATGTGTATTGCGTGGTTACGTAACGTGCAACGTCACGTGATCTCAACTGCGATTAAGACGATAGACCAAAATCTCTATCGGTTGACAAATTTCTACTGGTTAACCGTGTATACCAGTACATGCTTTTTAACGGAAAGTAATTGTTATTTGGACACAGGATCTACTATGACCAATTACAATGGTGTTTATGTAAACAAAAAGACATTTTAGATAAATAATTCCTTCATTTGTTTTAGCAACATAGGCCTTTGTTAAGTCCAGCAGATGGCAGTGATAGTCATGTCATAAGAGGTATGACAGTGAAGTGTGACAGGAGACACTTGTAGGGAATTAAAAGGAAAGTGAACAGATTCTGAGATGTTCAGACCTATCAACTGGCTGTTCTTTTTCAGTCCTCTGTCTTTGCATGGCACTTGTTCATAATGAACAATGTTAGAGCATTTTTAGGGCCTGATTAATTCAGATGCGTGTAATCAAGAAAGAACCGCAAATAAATCCATTATTTTATTTTCCCCAGGACTGCCTCGAAGCCATACAGTTATTTTTCAATGAAAAATTCTTCATCATTTCATGTACGGGTATTGGCATCGCAGCAATACTGGTATGTACCTGTAACTGTCTGTGTATAGTGCTGTAATGGTGAGTGGCATGCCATGTGTATCATTCTAACATATTATTGTCTTTATTTACAGATAATTGGTATGATTTTAAGTATGGTGCTATGCCGTGGTATTCAGAGCAACAGGGAAGTCATATAGTTACTCACAGGCATTCCAACTTCAGGATGACCCACCCTGAACCACCTGACCGGACCTCATTGAGCCAAAAACATTTAAAGGCTCACAAAGTTTAGTATAAGATAATATTGCAGCTAATTCATTTGATTCAGTGTGTTGTTTGTGCTGATTCCCTACCCTATTGATTCAGCATAACTAAATGAACATGACTTTACATTAGAAGCCAGTTATTATTATAACCTAATTTTCATCATCAATTTAGACATTTCCAAGCAGAGGAGCTTGGGGAAATATTGTTTTTCTCCTCTTTCTATGCATTACATAAAAGGACTTATAATGTAAATATTATATGTAAAGGACAAGTACTCCTTCATTTATGTTGATGCTTTGGTATGTTATTTAGTGTGCAAATGTAGTTAATGTTTGCTGTAGTAATGCATTCAATTTAGGTAATGCTTAAGTGGTTTGTCATTAATTCATGTTCATTGTATCTGAGGTTAGTGCTACCATATTACAAAAACATGATTTGAAGATGGCTTCAACAGCATAGTATTGGGTGGTGTGGCATGAGTAGATGAGCGTACCAGTCACACAGACATAAAACATGGAATCCCTTGCCCTGGTAACCTGTCAGTATTTGCTGGTTGCCACTTCCCCATATTGATTTTCAGAAGACAAATATAAATTAAACATTA
Organism: Clarias buthupogon; assembly: GCA_030014345.1. Taxonomy (NCBI): domain Eukaryota; kingdom Metazoa; phylum Chordata; class Actinopteri; order Siluriformes; family Clariidae; genus Clarias; species Clarias buthupogon. Next base: position 18,577,070 of record JAQMYK010000036.1, read on the forward strand.
AGCACAGCTTTGTACAGGTGACTGAAATATAATGATGTCTCGTTGAAATTTATATCTAGAACCTTTTTATGTTGGGTGGGTAAATGGTTCATATTTTGACCCAGGCTTTAGGGATTTAGTCTGTTGTCTAAAGCTCAAATGAGCAATGTTTTCCATAGCATGTTTTTATAACTTTCTAAATATGAGCTGCATTAAAAATAAATAAAAGTAGTCGGAAAATGTAACTTTTGTACTTTATTTTGAAGTGTTTTGCAAATATCATGGTATAAAATTAATTAGCAAATGATAGGAGTCTTCAATTTGTCACTGAGTGAAAGACCATTTATGCTGATAAACAATTGATTAAAAAAAAAAAGTGTCATATTTAACATATTAAATATACGGTACATGCTAGGTTTTGTTATAAAGCTAGATGCAATTTACACTAAACATACCATGCCGTCTTGCACAAACGACACCGGTACTTTATGACCATCACATTTCGGGCATATCAACATTGTACAAATCTGTTTTGCTTACAGTTATAATTGTATTTGATCAGTAATCGGTTTTATGCAGGGAAGCTGCATTTCCACATTAAATATTAATCCAAATTTTGTAGACTTTACTTTTTTTGCTCCACTAAATGTAATGTAAATGTTTATAATTCTTAAGGTAAAATCAGCAATACTCTGAAAGTGTGCAGTGCATAATAATGGAACCCTCCACTACAAAATATGTGGATCATCTCAGTGATGAAGCGTAAGGGAAAATATTAGAATGTTGTGGTTTGTTAGCATACTGTTAATTGTATCAGGGCAGTTGCCACCACTACCTTAGTCATAACGTGCGTTATCCAAACACTTTGTCAAACAATACACGTTTTGATTCAACTGCTCCACAAAGTAGATATTCCTCCCTCCTGGTGCCACTTACTCCCTTTGTGCCCACAACCTCACGTAGTTCAGAAACATTACAATGGAATGAGGGGACCAAAACTGTTGTAGCTACCATCTGAAATATTAACCAATAAACAAAGTGATTTTCACCAGTACAATATTAAATAATTCAGGAAAACACAAATACTTGACTGACAAATCAGACACTACATACAAAAAAAATTAAATTAATTTTGAAAATAGTGCCTCCATAGTGACACCATCCTCCCTCACTGAGGGGATACACTTGCAATGTGGCATGTGGGGTACAATGTCTCTCACACACGTACACACCAACCAACAAGTGCAAAATGTTGGCCAAAGCTGCTTGAATGAGCATATCAAACAGGAAGTGCAGTAAGGCCGGAAAATGGCTCAAGAAACAGACCGACAGCGGTGCTGTCATTCACCTCTAACTGTTATATGTGATTGAGTGTTTCTCATGTCCTCAGCACTGGTTAATTTGAAGCAGTGTAAGGAAAAACTTGCTTAAGGAGACAGGAGGTTATTAAATGCTCTCTGGCCCAGAATGAATTCACCAACTCCAACAAAATACATAACTTGAGCAATGCCAAAAAGAGGTGCAATGACGAGCACCCTGCAGCCTGACCCCTTCAGGAAAGCAGATGGTCCTTCCTTTTTCATGATCTTGCTATTAAAACAAAAGAGAAAAATAAGCATCGGCCACAGGCCCATTACCAACCACAAACAGTTACAATAAGACTAAAAACGAACATTAAATAAAATAATGTGTTAAAAAAAGTTCAAATAATTACCTCACACAGTCAAGAACTCCATTATAGGTCTCTTCATTAGCACCTTTGCTCAAGGACTGAAGCCTCGTTTTTACCACTAAAACATATGAACAGGAAATGAGCGTAGATAGAAACAGGAAATAGTGGCATAGAAGAAAAAAAAAAAGGAAAGAAAAAAGAAATAAACCTTACTCACCATCACATGGGTTAACTGCCACAGCAGCTGTTGAACCAGCTACACAGCCAGCCATGAACGACCAATAGAATGGTGCCACATCATTTTCAGAATGCTTACCCAAACGGTTAATGTTAGCAAAAAGTGGGAAGTAGACAATAGAAAATGGTACATCTCTGGAGACAGAGAGAAGATAAATAAATTACACCAATGGATCACAAAAGTGCTGATAATTAGACCAATTATTCAAACCAAATGTCTACTACATCTAGTACACATGTGCTCACCTCATAAGTGTTGCTCCTAGCCCTTTGTATAGACCTTGAATGCCCTCTGTATGTAGCAGCTTTTTAGCAATTTGTGTTGCAGAGATAGTTTGGGCAGCAGTACTTGGCACTACATTATAGGAACGGCTCAGAACAGCATTTGTCTGAACCAGCTTATTGGATGTCAAAATACCAGGCATTCTTTGCTGAGCAGCTGCAAGGAGAACAGTGATGTTAATTACACCATTACATTTATTTTTACTACACAACAGTATAAACTAGTAGGCATAGAAGTGGTGCTGCCACTATTTCTCATCTTGGACTTAAATTACATGAGCAAAAGCAAGAGTTATAAACTTACACAGTCTTCCAGCATCTTGTAGTTGAATTTTCAGCATCTCCATAGGAGTAGTAATGATGACTTGGCACATGCCTGCACCACAACCTGCCACCATTTCTTTAAACACTGACAACCCCTTCCTGTAAAACAGCAAGTGTTTTGTAAAAACAATGACCAAGGGATGCTGTATCTTTGAATCACTGTTCCCAGAATTCCTAAAGCGCTGCTTACCCGTTCTTGGAAAGATGGTGACGAAAGAAGTCATTAGCTGCCAGTTTAATGGCCTTTTCTGGCGTGACAAGGGCAAGATTCACTGCAGCACCTAGAAGACAAAAACACAGCAGGTCACCCAAAAAAGTAGCAACAGATTTACCATTACAAATTTCACAGAGCACCCATTCCCCACCACCATCATCATACCAAAGATGTAAATACAACTTTGTTTAATACAAATAAAATTCCATATTAGTAAATAGCCAATACTATATGAGCAAAGCTCACATTACAATGGAATGATCATGGAAGGGGAATTGGTATAATAGAATTGAGAATCAATAAACAAAAACTTATGTTATTAGATTATTGTACAAAATAAATAGATAGAATTAGACTAAGATTAGAAACTTAAAAGAAAACAGGCATAAATTAAGTGTTTAGTTTTAGGTTCCTCTGCATTAAAGAGCAAGGGACAGAGGGGTAGATAATGTATAGCCATTTATGTATAGAATAAAAAGGAAGGTAAATGAAAACAGAAATCTTAAGATGGTCATACAGAAATATTTAGTTCTACAGTAAGACCAAAAGGAGTTAGTTATAGTAGACAAGAGAGTCAATAAAATAAAATAAAAATCAGATAAAAGGAAATTCAGAACCTACTTAAACATATATATAAAAAAATAAAAAAAAATTTTAACAAATAAAACACATTGTGCCTAATTGTAATAGAGCAGAGTGGAAAGAACCATGATAAATGATTTGCCTCCAGCGTGGCTGCGCCTTAATCGGCTAGCCTTCACTATCCCAGGGGGGACCCATGTCTGTAACATGAAAAAACACAGATGCAAACAAACAGCATTCCTCACATCAAGTGCCAACCCAATACAAACATGGGCTGTTATGCTCAAAGTTCTGCTACCTCAAGTTCAGTTCACTCCAGAACTACTGTGTGTAAAAAATTAAAAAATAAAATTTTAAATAAAAAAATCCTTAAGAGTGAGTATCTTGTAGATATAGTAATCAAATGTATGGAATCTAATGGTAAGTGAAACAAATAAACTTGGTAGCCACTGCACAATTATGGTCTGTACATCTGCATAGATACATGTATGTACACTTTCTACATTGATCCATCTTACCAACTGCTATGAAAGTTTGCTGTAGAACAGCATAAAACCAAGTAAGGATTTTTATGCAAGGACCCACATGCAAATGGATTTAAGCACAGCTTAAATGTTAAAGTACAGTTTGTCACAAAAGTATCCACACTCAGGGGAAGTAAAACACTTAATAACAGATAATCACTTTTCTGTTAAACACTTAAAAACACAGATAATATAAACACCAGTCCATCATCAGTGGGACCGATGACTCAATGTGTGTTTACAAAGAAATGACAACCACAAATAAAAACCTTTTTTGCTTTAAAAAAAAATTAAAAATAAACCGTTTGGATACTTTTGTGAGACCCTGTAAAGCCACATACTACTAGAGCACATATTCCTTAATTTGCTGTTAGAATGATGAATTACTAAATATAGAATGAATCTTACCTCTGTACATGCCAAAGTACCCCTCTGATCGCACTGTTTTAACTAGACAATCCATCCTATTAAAATAAAAATAAATTGTAAAACAACTGAATTCAATATTCCAATAACATGACTCAATATAGTCATGCTCACTTATACAACAGCAACCTGGGAATTCCTGGGGAAATTTCACATGTTCATTCAGAAGCTATGGACAACAAAGGCTGAAACATCTGTCTGTTTGTTATTCCAGTGAGACAAGACATTGATATTTCAGTGAATAGACCACCAGGTGCTAAATACACACTAAAGTCGACCTTGTCATTGTCAATCAGGGAGTGGCTACAAGGGGCCATGAATATCAAATTATGTTTTGTCATGGGTGCACAAGGGAGGGATGAGCCATAGACTAAAACAGATACAAATACTGGAATAACAGGAAATACTGAGAGAAATTTTTGCTTACAAGTTCTTGTAGACCTGATGACCTTGTCTCTGGTTCTGGAGTCGAGTCTTAGCCAGGTCAACGGGGAACACACAGGTTACACCAACAAGACCAGCAATACCACCATTAACAAGCTTGGCTGGGAGGCTGAGCAAGAAAATGAAGTCAAAGTAGTCACTCCCACTCATAAATCAAACTACAGTCATGGACAAGGTGGTTATTTAAAGATGAGCTGAATTAAAATACTACATAAAATAACTTTTAATACATACCTGATCTGCTGCTGAGACATTGTGAAAATTTGGAAATGTGGATGATTAGCAGAAAAACACAACGGAAATGTTTGATTACGTTGGACGGGAATGTTGGCTGGCCTGAAAATAGACAGAAGAAGAAACTATTAGTAAACGCTATCACATGCGCTGGCGCATACATACACAGCTAAACTGAGCGCGTGATGAATTACAGGAAACCTGGGCATCAAGTATTGTTTTTTTTTTTTTTTAACAATTTGTCAGTCTGCCATCTTTAGCTTGTTTTCTATATAAAAATACCCAATAGATCAAATGCACCATGCCTTGATTGTCGATGGCAGTTACGTTAACCATCACTTATAGCCCACTAAAACCAAAAAGCTAACCCTACCCGGAAATCTACAGAAAAGCGTTTCGCGCGCCATTTGTTCAATAAAATAATTCTAAACCAGACAACGCCCCCTTTAGCCGGCAGGCAGCAGCGCAAGCCGAGCAGCTAATTTAACCTTACATTCCAACGACCGTTAGCTTGCCTTCAGAAAACGGTACATAGACGATGTAGTCACCTTGCTAGCATAGCTCAAATATTGCACGAGAGACACTCAAAAACAGTTTGTAACTGTCTGGTGATAAACTAACGTGTAATTAAATTAAAACTGCACAATAATCTTAGCAAGCTTCAATGAATGATGAATATAAGACAATTATGTTTAAGCTAACATGCTAGCTAAGAAGCTTCCCAAATTTAAACCAAAAACACAAACGTATATTAAATTCTTCACGAAATACCGTACATAAAACTTAAAAATTATAACTTACGCTTTTAATCGACTGTAAAATCACCGACTGTAGTTAAATATTAAAAGGCGCCGAAACCCTATACTTCCGCTCCTAGCACACGGAGAGAGTTTGAATGAGTGGCTGACTGGAAAATTCCATTCTCTTTTAAAAGAGAGGGAGGAGTCAACGGGACACGTAAACATACTGTAACCAATCAGAACTTTTAGATTTGCATATTTACAGGCAAATGGCTGACTACTGTCATAGAGTTCATGTGGTGTCAAATTACCGTGTCATGGTTTTATTATTATTTTTTTAATCAAGATTAGTTGTTTCTTTTCATACAGCGTCGGAGCTGGAATTAATTATTGCCATTTTAGACCAATAATTTTGATTTTAGCACATTACTATGTGTTTTAGGCGTCTTGCTTTTACAGTATTTTCTAGAAGGTTTGCAGATATTTCTGGATCTGGGATGGGCGCGGTCTCAAGGCTGCAAAGTGAACCTTTTAAAATCAACGCAAAAGCTTTAAAAAAAAAGCTCAAAGAGCATTAAAATGCGTAAATATGTTTAATAGCACATTAGTTTCTTCACGAGATGTAATCAGTCAGCAGCTTCAGGAAACACCTATATCAATTCAATCTCTTTACAGAGAAATAGGTCATAATACACAGCATCACACGTCCTAAAATAGCACATGCATCATAGTCACAGTGCTTCCAGCAGTCCTCAACTAGAAAGTCATATTACCTTTGGTAATATGACTGTCACAGATTTCTGGGAACAGTGATTCATAGATACAGCATCCCATGGTCATTGTTTTTAAAATTGCAGTTATAAAATTACATGTGCAAAACTAGTTTAGACTAGTATCATTTAACAAAAAACACTAATTACCTAACTTTGTCTGCTTTTTAAGCCTTCGATCACCATATGGAAATCCATTTCAGTTGAGAATCCAGTATTGTGCTACATGTCTGGCCATTTTCCCTATCAGGAATGTGGTGAAACTACCAGGAGGCATCAGGCACTGGGGGCTATAGTGACTCTTAATGGAATGCTGAGAACTCACACTCCATCACTTTTATCAGCATTATCTCATCGACTCTTAACTAACTTCTAACTAATTAAGTGAACTTTAGGGGAAAAGAGTAAAAGGGCAATTCTTTCAAATAAGTGTACTGCTAAAGAAAAAGAAAACTATGTAATTCAGGAAAAGTGTGTGTGAATTATGGCCACTGTCTCCCCAGTTGTAGCTGTACTGTAGGTAACCTTTAGCATGTAACCTGTAACTGGGTCACTGGAGTTTTTCTCATGTATCATCTATGTCGCATGAATTTGTTTAGAATGTTTTCTGTAGCAAAATGATTTTCTTCACTGGAAATAAGAGTCCCCGGTGAAAGACACACAGGCCATAAAGGCCATAAAGACATAGTTCACAAAGGTTGGTATAGAGGAACTTAAGTGGCCTGCACAAAGCCCTGACCTCAACCCTACTGAACAGCTGCCCAATTAGCCGAAAGAGCATTAGTGAAGTCAGACACCAATGTTGGATATGGATATCTGGGGTCTTGTTAGCATTCTAGTTTTACCTAAAGCTGTTCAGTGGGGTTGAGGTCAGGGCTATTTGTATAAAAGCACAGCACTTTATCAAGTTCAAACTGTGTCAACTTGTTTCAGTTTTCTTACAGTAAACTTACAGTGGTACCAGTTTGATTTTAATTAAAATTCGCAGCCTTGACCTTGTTTCCTTTAACTGATGCATATTTGTAGTCATTATCATATTTTTCTGCTCTTCTAATTAACAATAATCTCTAGAGAAGAAATAATGATGAAGATAATGGCACATGCCTTACAATAGTTCCCTGGCGTTAATGCTAGTGTGCAAACATTCATTAAGGTTTTCAGGATGACCAGAATGTTGACCAGAAAGTATTCCTATCACGGAATACTACTGCTTATAAAATCTTAGCAGCTGAGCAAACAGAACAGCTGTTCCACTGCTGGTTGCAAACAGGTTTTTATTGCATGTGTAAATAGTATTATATGTACAGATCAGGTGAAAACAAAGTCCTCAAGTGTTCACTCTGACTCAGAAATATAGCTTTTATCAAAAATATCACTGAAGCTGGGTTAGACGTAGTCACTCTGCCCAGAATAGGGATATGAATGTTGGACTGGTTTAGAGCACTTGGCTGCACTGGATCTGGTTTTGTGGGCACATTCATCTCTGTGTGTGTTACACATGCTGCAATAGCAGCTGTGAGCAATTGGGTAGGTGAAGTGAGAATCAGCATGAGGGGCACAGCCAGGTAAAACTGCTGTACGATACTCCACATCCTGATAGGTACAGCTCCTCTGGATTAGAAAGCGAGGTCCAACCAATTCTTTCATGTTACTGTCCTGAGAGATACATAACATGTAAGAGACACAAAAACAAAAATGTATCATGGAAGAATTAAATGGCTTCTTGTTCTGCAGCACATATACATTAGGCAAGCGGCACACCAGCAATATTAGTTTCATACAGAGATTTCAAGTAAAATTAATCTTGTGACTAACACCTTCATACTCTAAAAATGTTTTTCCTCTGAAGTCTCTCCTTTTTCTCATTCTCGTCTTTAATCATAATCATCACACGGTGAAGAAAAAATTGAAGAAAGAATTTTTCCGTGTGGTAAGCAAATGATTACTTGCCTGATACTAACTTAGGCTCAATGATTAACTGATTATTGTGTGTGGTTACACAGTGTCAGTGAAAACTGCAACTAAAATATTAAATTAAAAAATGCAATATGTAAGAATATAGATTTCAAATAGGTAACCAACAAGAAATGGTAGGGAAATTGCATTCTGAACCAACACTGTGAAACTAAACCAATAAGTGAACACTGCTTATTGTACCAATTTACTAAATGTACTTAATTTTAAACATTCTTTTAAACAACACAATATATTCCCAAGGTGGGTTTGTTATTTCTTTGTTAATAATTATTACACTCCATAATGTAAAATAAAAATGCAGTTATAGAAATAAAACTGCTTTAAAGTGTTCATTGTGGAGTTCTGTGGTTCATTAGCATCAGTTTCTTGAAAAAGTAAAAAAAAAAAAAAAAAAAGAATTATCTGGTTAAACTTGTTCAGCTTTTTTTGTAATATCATTCTTTTCTGGAGAAGTCTTCAAGCCTGTACTTATGTAACACAAGACCTGGCATTTGCTGATAAGTAATTTCCTTATTCTTTATGTTCTTTTGCTTACAAACATACTAAGACAAACACTAATAATCAGGTGTCTTACCCTTGAAAAACAGAAGCCCATGCATATTGTGGTGTTGATGGCCACACAGTAGTCACATTCTGGTTTCTCAACATAGAGAGTATATTCTGTTGGGACACATACAGGCATAGCCTTTCCAACAAGAAGGCCTAGAATACCAGCCACTAACACAGGGGCAAACATCATGTCTCCAGACAGGCTAAACTCAGAAGACTGGGCACACTGGAAGTAAGATAAAGGTTACTGTCCATTTACAGGTTTAGAAAAAAAAGGGCAGTGTATGATGTAAATAATCATTTAACAGGTTTATAATTCCAGCGACATATCTTGACTGCTTTATTTCTTTAAAACAGTGCCACAAAATGCTGATTATTTTCTTCAGACAATATTACATGTATTTCCTTTTAACAGTGTTACTTGTATTACACAGAAACAGAAACTTCGAATTTTCCTTACCTGATAACCCTGGTAACCAGTCTCCTGTTCATTCTGTGAGAACTCTGCCTTTATATGTCCCCCCGTATCCAACATAATCCCACTGACTCCTTATCTGCAAATCGCTCATAGTGCAGCATTCATAAAACCAATAACTTGTCCTCAAAATAGGCCTTCTGGTGCTTGCTTATTCATAGTGCAGTTGTTCCAAAGTCAAAATTGCAGTATCTAATAACATTAATAAAGCTTTAACATTATGTCATTATTCTCCCATTAAATTACTTTCTGGCAGTATTAATCAATAAATCAACTAACTTTATTGTCATTGTTATAAATGGCAGAGAACAAGATAAAATTAGGGCATCAACTTTCCCGGCATGTAAAAAGTGCAACCATAGTGCAGCAGTGCAGTAACCATAACGGCTATGTGAAATAGGATATAAGGGGTGAACGGGGTACGAACTACAAAAAAGTGAATCTATTGTTTGTGCTGCATCAATACAAAGTCCAGTTCAGTTTTTGTAATAGTGATGTGTGAAATGTAAGAATAGGTGGGGGCAGTATGCTACCTGTACATACATTAGCTAACCGTGTATTCAGTTATATAAATGACACCCTAAAAGCATTCTTCTTGAAAAATGTGAGACAGACAGGTGTAAGTACATACTGTAACATCTATGAATTAAGAAAAGTTAATGAAACATTTTACAGCCATAATATACTGTGTATAAAGGAAAGCTTGAGAGGATTGCCTAACTGAAACTAAGCAGGTAAAGGGGAGACTAATGAGGTGCGAAGGGGGACTATGGGGTCATAGGTCACTGACTGTCATGGCATCCAGTTATGGGTTAAGTATAGTTATGTAAATTCACTTCTAGGAAATTTCAAATATACACCTAGCGAGCAACTGAGTTACTACATTGTAGATAAATACATTTCTAAGCAGCATAAAGAAGCTTAATGTTTTTCTAAACCTAGTTATTCTTAAAGCAGTGAATTGTGTGGTGTATTAATTACAGAGTGGTACAAGGATACCAAAGATACTTTTGGAGAAATGGCAATTGTCAAATAAGGTTTGAGTGGCTGAGTGAGTGGCCTCTGGCTCTACATTCTTGGTTATTTGTCCTGACAGCATGTTTTCATATGTTGACAATGGAAACAGTAATCAACAGCTACTTTAATCTCTTCTAAAACAAATACGAATTGTATTTAATATATTAGAATATTAATTAGTATTGTTGTCTAAATCCTATTAAATTTTGCCAAGTTGAAAAATGTAAGAATAAATGTGTAGTAATTAATGTCTGACCCTGACCTGCCTTTTAATCCATATCTGTTTGGAAATAGTAAACTTGTCAGCCCTTTTGTGGTTTATGAATCACAGAAAGAACAGTCTGGTCAAGTATTAAGCATGTTCTTAAATACACACAAAACATTTTTTATCTTCTGAACATTGTGCTGAGCTTCGTACATACTGACCATCCTCTACGTCAGCCAAACCCACTTTATGAACCTGGTTATAAAAGCTCTACTTAACTATTGAGCAGAGCAGTGAGTGACAAGGATATCTTCGGATTTAACTGATCATTAACCTGGATTTCTCTTTATTTTCTTCTGAAGACCAGCATGCTAGTTATTGCCAGTGGGGCAGCTACCTGATTCTATCCTTTATATGAGCACGGGGAGCAGTTTTAGATAATTTTACACATAAAAGGAGAGTAACTAAGCCAGAGAGGAACAGCATCTGCATTCACTGAATAAGGATTACTTTACTTTACTCTACAGATAAAGACTTATCTTTATTGCTTGGATTTTTTTGTGTAACCTAAAGATGTCTTTTAAAAGCTAACTTTACAACAGATCAACAAAAAGCACCTGGTAAATCTGTAAGGTATGACTCTCAGATTATGTATAGAAGGCTAAAAATTTTGACAGGGGACTTAACGTTTTTTCTTTTTGTGTCAGTTACGAAACATGGCTGGCGGTGGAGGTCCAACAGCTACATTCTCAGTCTGGGACTATGTGGTGTTTGCTGGAATGGTCTTGGGAGCTGCTGGCATTGGCCTGTTTCAAGCTATCCGAAGTCGAAAGAATAACAGTAGTGCTGAGTTCTTGCTGGGTGGCCGTCAGATGACAGCAGTGCCAGTCGCTATGTCCCTCACAGCCAGTTTCATGTCTGGGATCACAGTGATTGGCACTCCTGCAGAGGCCTACAGATATGGCACAGCATTCTGGCTTTTTGCCTTCTCCTACACCATCATGTCCACCATCACTGCAGAAATATTTGTGCCTCTCTTTTATCGCCTTGGCATAACAAGTACATATGAGGTAAGAGAGTTGGTCAAAATAAAATAAATGAATAAATGTAGAATTGAACCCCTTTAGGATGCAAAAGAAAATGAGGGAAATAACATGTTGAAATTATCTAAATGCTAAGTGCTTATCTAAATCAAGTTGTTTCATAATATGGCCTTTCACTAATCATAGTCTTGTTTTTTTAATGACTGTTAAGGTTTTCATAAGGTTCAGTTGTTATATCTCGTGTTATGGCATTTATGAAGATATAAAGACATAAAGATATAAATTATTTACAGTGAGGGAGATTTAAAATGAGATAAAAATGTGTCTTAATCATTTTCTTTTTCAGTACTTGGAGTTTCGCTTTAATAAAGTTATTCGAGTAATAGGAACAACCATGTACATTGTCCAGACAGTAAGGAGAATTTTCATTTATTAATGGCTTTCATATATTTTTAATAACTTAATTGTGTTTGTACTGCCGTAGAAGAAAAGGTCTGCGCACTTGTTTTTCCATCATGTAATTACCTGATGCACTGTTGTCCAAAGTAATGGATATAGTCATAAATGGAAAACAGTATTAAATTAAAAACCAACAGGCTTTATCATTGTTAAGTATCTAATGTCTGTTCCTCTGTTTACAAGGCTTTGTACACAGGCATGGTTATCTATGCCCCAGCACTCGCCCTTAATCAAAGTAAGTCCTGTTTCAAATGACAAACGTCACTAGAATGTTATACATTTGCATAATTATTACCCGAAAAAGAAGAATAATTTTATAAATTTATATAATTACTACGTCTTCACACAGTTATCTGGAATAGTATATTTGCCAGAGATGAATACATTATTGCTGATATAAATAAAGGTGTTTATCTACATCAAAATACAAAGTCCAGCTATACCAAATATTTTAACATAGTTAGATCTATCTATCTATCTATATACAGTGGGGGAAATAAGTATTTGATCCCCTACAGATTTTCTAAGTTTGCCCACTTACAAAGAAATGAAGGGT
>JAQMYK010000036.1:18590889-18601397 GCA_030014345.1 Clarias buthupogon
AGGGTAACTTTACTTGTACTTCAGTAAAAGTTCACTAAAGTAACAGTACTTTTACTTAAGTACAAAATTTTATTACTTTTTCCACCTGTGTTTATTTGTTAAATCTAAATTACTGACTATAGAATTAGCTGTTTGAGAAAGCAAATATACACTACCAGTCAAAGTTTGGACACACCTTCTAATTCCAATTTTTTCCTACACTGTAAAACAATGCTGGAGGCATCTAAAATATGTCATCCAATAATCTTCTTTAATTAGTTGATATTGAGATGTGTATGCTACATATGCCTCCATAATGCCTCTAATCTGAGGAAATGGTAATTCTAAATGAACTTGCCTGATAGGTTTTTACAAATGCACTTGACAATACAAGATCTTACAGAAACTATTCCAGAAAAGCTGACCTTTGTGTCTAAAAATAACAACTAACTGACGCTGTTGTTGGTACTTAATTACTTAATTCCATAAGTGTTATTTCATAGCTTTGAAATCTCCAGTATTGTTCTAGAATGTAGAACATAAATCACTAAACAAACAAACAAAAAAAGGTGTCCAAACTTTTGACCGGTACTGCACATCACTCTTCTGAGTTAGCTGCTTAGCATGTTCCTAAAAATAAAAAACACAAACATAAACTTCCACTTTCCCACTTCGTCTTGTCGAATGCACCTGTGATGGAAATAACATAATTCTGACTGGTGCATAAGAGGAGTATCACAGTCTGTAAGCAGCGTTTATCAGATAAATAAACCTGTGTGTGTGTGTGTGTGTGTGTGTGTGTGTGTGTGTGTGTATCTCTGAACGTAGGCTCTCTTAGGGTATTCAGATATGCCAATCAATGCAAAGTAAATACTTCAAATTGCACTCTCAAAAGGAGCTATTGAAGTACCTTTCATCAGTGCAAATGACCTGATAAAACATGGCATGGTTAAACAGTGTGTAGTGTAAGAGCGGCATATCTGAGCATGCACAGCATTATCAGTGAGTACAGTCATACAGTTAAATGAGCACAAGGTGCAAAAATTTGCACGCCCACTAAGGTATATATAAACGGTATCGGTAAACATGCAGAGGAAATGTATGAGAGTACTTTGGTTTGCACATATTTTAATGAACATTCTTCCTGATATTGTTCTGTGTGGTTAGGTTAGCGCACCTTCATGCTCTCTATTAAACTGCTATTATTCATACTGAATAATATTCAGAATGAACAGTTCAGTGCTGGGCATACTAAATTGTATGACAAATGTTACTTAAAAAAATTTTCTTGAACGATTGTTTAATGCTAAGTATTTTTTTTCCCTTTATACTTATTTCTCTGTATCAGTGAGACACAAAAACTGTGCTAATACATTGCCTGTGACAACAATCCTATCAATGGCGCCACAGTCAGAATTATTTCAGTTTTAACTCTCTTTCCAATGATTCAACGTCAGTCCAGGCATGTATCAACGTGTTTCTTTGCAAACAGCCTGAAATGATTAACTGAATTCTTTCTTGTCTCCTGTATTGCCTGAAGCAACCCAAAAAGGTTGTAAAAGCGGTAAAGATGTATTGTCCTGTAAATGTTTCATACTATTTGTTCTGCGTGACCAAAACGTGAACATGCAGTGTTTGTTGAGTGAACAGAGTCCTGCTTGGTAGGACTGTGGCCAGAAACATGTAGCACTCTGCTCTTCCTAACAGGGAGGCTTGAAGGCAGTGATATGGACAGATGTGTTCCAGATGGTCATTATGTTGGCTGGGTTTATAGCAGTAATTGCTCGAGGAGTCGTGCTTCAGGGAGGTCTGGGAAAAATTTGGGATGATAGCTACAATGGTGGACGCTTAGACACGTTTAGGTAAGTCATTGAATTGAGAAGTGTTATAAATTAACTGAAGAAGCTGTTTCATTGTTGTTGTTGTTTTGGTGGATGCCCAAATATTAACTATTCCACTGTGTCTCTAGTTTTGATCCAGATCCTCTGAAACGTCACAGCTTTTGGACCATAGTTGTTGGTGGTAGTTTGATGTGGGTGTCAATGTATGCCATTAACCAGTCACAGGTGCAGCGCTATATTTCCTGTAAAACTATGACCCATGCCAAAATGTGAGTAGGCATTCATTGACTTGTACCTCACAAGTGCAAACAGTAAAAATTGTAATAGAGTGTAATCAGCACTCTCATCTTTTTTTTCTCATTCTGTTACTTTATGCAGGTCTCTGTATGTTAATATGGTTGGGTTGTGGATTACTGTTAGTCTGGCAATGTTTTCTGGCCTCACCATGTACTCCATCTATAAAGACTGTGATCCTCTTACTAATAAAGATGTTGGTTCTTCCGACCAGGTAACCTATACTGGACTAAACCACAATATTGGTTATTGTTTTCCAATAAAGTGACCATGTTGCATGTGTTTGTCTAGCTTCTTCCATATCTAGTAATGGATATTCTAGCAGAATATCCAGGTCTTCCTGGCTTGTTTGTAGCAGCTGCATACAGTGGAACTTTAAGGTAAGGGTGAAAACATCTGCACTCAGGGTCCATTTAAACAATAACACATGCGATGTACTGTAAAGAGCATCAATACGCACAAATGTTCTCTTTCTGCTCCTCTGCTCAGGCCTAACTATTTTGCTTTTATATTTCAGTACGGTATCATCAAGCATTAACGCACTTGTGGCTGTCACAGTGGAAGACTTTGTGAAACCTATTTGGCCCACTCTGAGTGAAAAGCAGTTGTCATGGATTAACATGAGCATGAGTAAGTTTTAATAGAATTTTTAATGGGCAATTGTGTCAAATGTGGAATCAGCATACCAGATCTCAAAATAACTCGTAAGGTGAAGAAAACTTTTAAATGGAAGGAAGGACGGAAAAGCAGCCTTTTATGTAATGCAAGAAGAAATGAAAGTATAACGTTTTATTATAAAACACCCTGCTGTTTTATGGCCTAAATGTTGATTTTTGTACAGCACTTTGGTCAGCTTTGTTGTTGCTTTAGAAATAAAGTGGTATGGTATGGTATGGTATGGTGTAAGGCTGTTTGTACCACTGTAGAATTTATTATTATTAGATTATTTTCTGAAATGGAAAAGTGACTCAAATGATGTAGTAAGTAAAATTGATGAAGTAAATAAAGTAAGGTGTTTGAGTAAAGGATAGGCCTAATATTAAGAAAAAACAAGAAAAACTCTCTTGGCAACGTGTACAAAGATAACTGCATCTGAAAGAGTACATCATAAATGTTTCACTATGTCTGCATTGAGTAATCGATTAGTAGTTAGCAAACAGTTTTCTTTAACTCTCAGTCTAACATAACAGAGAACACAAGAATGCTAAACAATTATGGGAACCTGGGAATATTTGTTCCAGAATTCATGTCTATTAAGCAAACTTGTCATTTTACAGCTTTAAATGTAACAAATGCAAGAAAGGGCTTGGGAGGTTTTTAAAAAAAAAAAAAGATTTCTGATTTCATGCGAATGAAGCTCTAAACAAGGTATGAACCCTAACCTTACCCTTGGCCCTAATCCTAATTGAAAGTTGGCAATGTCAATTCTAACAAATTCTCTAACATGATAACTTTATTTACAATGGATTTAAAATACTTATTTAGGATTTGCCCTGCCTTATGAACAACCATTAAGTAAAACAACAATTAACATCCATAATATTCTTCTTCATTTCTTATAAAGGTAGCTTACTTCCACTCAGCAGCAATGTCTGGAAATAGGCAAACCCTAGACAAACCCTCTCTTGCAGCTTCATTTGTATATTCTGTTAACTGATAGGTTTTTCCCTCATACTTTATCAGTGCTTTAAAGTATTACTTGGCTTGACAATTTTCCAGAGTCGGGAATGTGCACAGGTCATGATAGTGTTTGCTTCACCATTGTGTGATCCACATTAAATTGTCTTAACCTTTCCTTTTTTCTTTCCAATTTCCAGGTGTTTTGTTTGGGGCTTTGTGCATTGCTATGGCAGCAGTTGCCTCTTTGATGGGAAGTATACTGCAGGTAAAACATGCTGCCAACTACTTCATTTAAACACGTTATCAAGTGTGTATAATACAAGATGACGTTATTACTTTTACTATAACTAAACTCTTAGCCCTGCGGTTTTCAAATGCAACTCCAGATTTTTCTCCATTCCTGACAAGCATGATAAAGCTCATGTTGAGGAGCCTGATTCTCTGCAGATTTGAGAACCCCAGCCATAGTGCCTGAGTGTATTGCATGGTGTTAATTATACAGTAAACAGCACCACTTGCTGTATGATATTTGTCATGACACGTTTGATTTGGCTAAATTCCTCCCACAGGCTGCCTTGTCTGTATTCGGTATGATCAGTGGACCTCTGCTGGGGCTTTTCATTCTAGGCATGTTCTTCCGATGTGCTAACTCCATTGTAAGTCATAGTGTGTAGCGCTCCTGGCTACTGTCCCACACAACATATTTCTGCCATACTTCTTTAGATATTTTATGAATTGAACAGTTTTGAACAAATCTTCTGTCAGTTTGCATGTTGTAATGTTTTATTTATAATTAGAATCCCATGATAGCTTAGTCATTCTTTTATCATGAATCATGACTAGGAACCTTTTTTGGAATGGAAATAGTGCAATGTTTATTGTATCTCTCTGTATACAGGGTGGCCTAACTGGGTTAATAGCAGGCCTGATTATAACACTGTGGGTTGGCATTGGCGCTCAGGTGTACCCTCCCCTACCTAGTAAGACCAACCCACTTTCTCTCAGCGTGGCAGGGTGTGATCCTAAAGTCACAAACATAACCACTGAAGTACCGACAACAGAGTCAAGGCAAGAAATATATGTATTTTTCTTTTAGGCCTCAGGTTCTATGTTATCTACATGTCACCATTGGCCTAATACTTTTTTGTATTTTCATTAAACACATTTGAAACAAGAGCATTTATTAACTTTTTTACTGTAGTATTCACTGTATAAAGTACCCAGTTTAAAGTTAATCACAAAACGTACCTTTTACTTATCATTCAGCATTGTGAGACCAGCTATTGCAGATACCTGGTACTCTTTATCCTACTTGTACTTCTGTCCCGTGGCCCTGCTGATTACAATAAGTACAGGGCTAATCGTCAGCATCATCACAGGTGAGAGTGCTAACATGATTAATGAGATGGGACATGATCAATCAATAATGAAGTGAATTATAAACACATAAATATTTGTCTTATTTTAGGTGGCTGCAAACAAGAGAAGCTAAAACCAGAGATGTTTGTTAGGAAGGAAGACCTCATCTGCTTTGGCTGCAGTAGAGCACGAACTGAGGTAGAGCTTCTCACATTGGGTGTCGAACATAAAGTGTCTGAAATAGAAACTAATTATAATATAATTACATAAAACAGCTCATTATATTGTATGTTTATTTCAGGTTAAGATAACTGAATGTATTTATAGCTAAAGCATGTCTTGGATTGAGTTGTCATAGTATGTAAAAGAAGCCAGTGTATTTGCATGATAAGGGCAAATCCAATACATGAATGTGGTAGCAATGGTGGGACACAGAGATAGTTTTGGGTGGCCACAGGAAAGTCTTAATGGCAGCTAAGCTAAATGTGCAAACTGCATGTGTACAATTTGTCTTAAATCCAGTTGCCATTTTTAAGGGCTTGCTTTTTCTTTGTAAATAATGAATTACATACTATAATTTGATATTTCTGCTTGAAGTTGTATTGTTGGTAAGTTTGAGGACAAGTTACATCTGTACATAACATCATAAAACATCTTCACATCATAAAATAGTTATTAACATGAAGAATGCATCAAATAAGTCATAAATGCCAAGTGAAAGTATTAATTGTGTGTTCATAAAAGTTACCATTTGCAAGCCACCCAAGGGTAAACTGCCTGCCACTTTAACACGCCTTATCATTGTCATATATGTAATGTACATCTTTTGGGTATTTGGATGTCTTTTGACTTTTCTGCTTGTGTGAATTTCTTAATAGATCCCTGCTTCAGACATTGAGAAAGTAGGACCAGAGCATCTGTATGGCTTAGACAATCCTCAATTCCTTGACAATGAACTGAACCTGAAGGACATTGACAAGATGACCAAGTTGTAAATTATTCATCTTAGTCATCATATTAGCAAGAATTCAGTCACGAAACAGTAAAAATACAGTACTGGCTACAGGTTGGTCTGCCAAAAAAAAACTTTGTCATGAGACACAGAACCACTGTAACTAAGAAAATGGTATTTTTAAAAAAAAGATGACTTAATCAAAAACTAAATTGCAATTTAAAACTACTAAAAAAATTTTTTTGTAATGGTATGTGTATTCTTCTTTGGTAACTTTTTATAGTTGAAATCTCAACACAGCCTATTTATTATTCTCTCTAGTTATTATTTGTAATACAATATTCAGATACTGATTTTAGGCAGCATGGTGGGATAATAGTTAGATTTGCTCCTTCACAATCATTATGTTTGTGTGAGTGTGTGTGAGTGATAGACCTTCCTTGTGGTGGACTGGCATCATATCCCGGATATTTTCCAGCCCTATGCTCAACACTGTATGCAAATTAAAGTTCCTTGATCCACCAGACCAGTTCCAGCAGATGAAATAAATAAATAATATATGAATAATATGATTGTAAATGTTTTGTAATTATATAATTATAATAAAAAAAATATGTTGTAGCTATGGAAGTTAAATAATGTGCTGACAATTAATAATTAAACTGTACACTCTATTGAGAAAGCTATGATTCTATGAAAACACACAAATACACATGCAAGTGCAGTACAAACACACAAGGGTTAAACTTACTGGAACCCACTACACCTGTTTCCGTAACAACTTAACCATACAGGAAGGAGCAGGGGAAGGCTACACCCTCCTACATGCCTGTGTGATGTAATACTCCATTCTTTAGGGAGTGGAAAATAAACAGAGCCTACTGAATGAGGACAAAGATAATCACTACATTATTACTGTGTGGTTTTATTATTTCGAGTTGCTTCTATCCAAAGGTCAGGTGAGTAAAACTTTACTGCTTAACGATATTACACTGTAAGTGACAAAAGAAAGAATGACGATGGCAGTTTACGATACTTGTTTAGCTTATGGTTAGATGTTACTATTGTGGAGGGTGGATTACGAGAGAAGGAACAGGGTTTAGCATTTTAGCACCTTGCTAGGTTTAATAACTGGCAGATAAAATACAAATACAATTGTCAGGGTATACGTTGTTTGAATGGTCTATACATTAAATGATTCATGTGATAAATTTAAATATATTTTTTAAAGATCCATTGTTGAAAAGGAAAAAATGGACGAGCTCGGTTGTGGTGTACAGTAGTGTAGTTTTGCAATACGCACTTTTTTCAAATGCAGTAAAAATACTCTGGTATATTAAAAGCATATATCACCAATCTCAGTAACATGCCATGGAGTAATCTGAAGAATGTAATTTATGCAAAATATTTAACTAAATAAATACAAATAAATAAAATTATTTTTAAAAAGCATAAAAATATTCTAAAATTTTGGAGTTACAGGAGTTACATACAGAGTTTACCTACACTTCTGTTAATTTCCCAGGCTGTATAAACCATTTCCCCCTAATATATATAATCCACTGTGAAATGTTATATATGTTTTATTAAGGGGATCATTTATTTTCCACCACACAACTTATTCAGCCACCTTATTAAAATGAATTAGTATAAGCAAAGTCTGTATTGTTAAATGTCTTATTTATATTTAGAAAATGCAAACTGAATGGCCCACATCCTAAAGTTTAAATTAGTGAGATATGGCCAAAGGTTTGTAGTCTTGTAGACCATCACACTTACGTTTAGCCCTTTAATAATTAACATAACTTCATAGCTTTCATAAAACTATACAATTTGTGTGTCACTTCTTCATAGGGCACAAAGGACACGTGGATAGCCATGGATCTGTGCAATAAATTGTTTTTGATCTGTCCACTTTTGATCGCACTTTCCTTTACTCTGAACATTTCTGCCAGCCCAGCAACCACCCATGGAATGGAAACAACTGGGCATAGACCACAGAATGAAAAAGCCATAACACATCAGGAAACAATATCTATTTTTTATAATAATTCATCTATTAATGCCAGTGTAAATACTTCAGATAACAGTTCAACAATTTTACACAGGGATAACAGTACAAACAGCACAGTTTCTGACAGCACACTGTACAACTCAACAAGGCCAAGCACAACAGCACATTACACAGGGATTATAACACATCAGACAAACCTATCTGCCACTACATCACACTTTGGAACACAATCTTCGTCTGATTCCACAAGAGCAGCACTTTCGACAACACTCAGACCTCCAGTATCCACCGTGCATAGCAGGAATGAAAGTACATCGTCCATCCCCATATTCTTCACCACAGGAACAGAACTTGGCAACAAAACAAACAATGAAACTGCCGGTAAAAAGTAAAATACACTGTGACAACTATAATACAGAACTAGGCTTTTATATTACATATAAACGTACACTTGTTTTTTTGTTTAATTTTATTATTCAAGCAGGTACTGGTCTGAGTCATTCAGAGATATCCTTGACCATTTTGTTCGGTGCAGTGCTCGGTGTGATAGTTCTAATAACTCTGGGGCTGTCTCTTTACAAACTGACCAGAAACAAATGGGCCCAGTATTCGCACCATCCTCTTCATAATGAAGATACAGGTTAGAGCAAATTTCATCACAGTAAGTCTTAGCAGCCTGAATAAATATTTGTGTATGTCCAATTGCTACTGTATATTAAAAAATTAATAAACACCATACCTGATCTTGTAGGTGGGCAGTCGATGGTAACAGACGACACCCTAGTGATTTCAGGAGGGCTTTACGATGGACCTCAGATCTATAACTCTACAGTAACTGCACTGAATGAAGACCAGGCATTTACATACACGCCTACTCAATTCCGACTGGAGTTCTTGCATGAGGACCCAACAACAGACCATACACATGAGGCTACCACCTTAAAAACTTTCAATGACACTGACCAATAGCCTTAGTAAATCAGTCTTGTATGTTAAAACTTACAATAAGCTCAACTGGAAGTTGAGTCATGTCAACTGGACTTCTTTTTTGTTAGGCTGAAAAACTTAATTACTCATCCAGGTAGTTTCTAAAACAGCTACTTGTAATAAGTAGTGAAACGATCCAACCTAGGAGGAAAGAAGTCCAGTTGACATGACTCAACTTCCAGGTAACCTCACCTGGATGACTTAAAAAAGCTTGAATGTTTTATTTCATGGAAATAATTGTAATTAAAACAATAGTACAGAACAGTAACAAGGAATGATACTTTAAAATCTAACACAACATTTAAATATTTTACTAATGTGTGAACACACACAAGCTAATTAAAGAAATGTTCCCCAGAACATATATTTTCTTACATAAACACCAACAGGAGAACCAAAAAGTCTAGAGTCTAAATGATTAAGCCAAATAATGAAAAATTTAGGCAAATATTTTTTCGGTGACCTTTTTCTTTTTCTTGTCTGAACTGGTAATTGTAGTCCAACCTGCATCCCGCATCCTCTTCATAGCTGCCAGTTTTAATGCTGTTCCTGGTGACTTATAAACAGCAGAACTCTGTACCTGTAAATAAAGAACATTGAATTGAATATTTTTGTGTGATCACTCTCATTCTGAGAAAAGTTCACTTATGTGGAGGTTGGAATATGCCATATTTCAAACCTTCTTGAATAAGCCTAGGTACTCTGCTTCAGCGTCTTTTGCTTGCTTGTTAATGACGGTAGAGAAACTCTGCCGAAAATAAGAGCAAAAAAGGAAAATATAAATACATATCAATTGGATGATCTTTTACAACTAACAAGGGTTCTAAGAGTGAAGATAAATTAACAGCATTACAAAATAATTTACCAGTACATCATTCTGGTCTGAGCTGTCAGATTTGGGATCCAACTCCATGGGGTTTTTCTTCCATGGTGCTTGTTTCTCTGCTGAAGGTGGTGTGCGTATTCTGAAAGACTAAAGAAGAAAACACATTCAATCTCTCAATTATACTTTTAAATTCAGACAAAAATGTAGATATGCATACCCTTATTCGAGGTATCATTTCTGTTTTTGCTCCTGAAGTACAAGATGGTGTTTTAAGACTGTCAACTAATCTCTGTTATTAAACAGAATGAATGTTGTGAATAGAAAATGTCACCTCAACTACACTAGATTAATCAACATGATCAATGTACTGTAAGTACAGTGGAACCTCGGATTACGAGTAACGCGGTTTACGAGTGTTATGCAAGACGAGCAAAGATTTTGAATACATTTTGACTTGAAAAACGAGCATTGTCTTGGTTTGCGAGCACCGAGTATCATGTATCACGCATGCGCTTCTTGTTTTGACACCGAGCGTCACGTTATCACAACTGAGCCAACAGTTTTTCTCTCTCTTGCGGTGCGGAATTGTAGGTAATCGTCTCCCCTGCTGGGTGAATACACACACGCGCGCTGTGT
>JAQMYK010000036.1:18644425-18657865 GCA_030014345.1 Clarias buthupogon
AGCATGTCCCAAGGCTAAGTGTGATTGTATGTAGGTCTTTGGTGTTCAAGTGTGTGTGGAGCTGATTCGGTCTTGTGTGTAATTCCAGGTTTTGTAAGTACTGTGGCTCTAGTCTCTGTGCTTCTGTGTCTCTAGCCTCTGTGTCTCTAGTGTTGCTGTAGTCCCTTGTATGTTTAGCTTCCTCGATGTTTAGGCCACTGCATGTTTAGCTATTTTCCATGGGTAGCTAATTGTCATGTTTAGCTGATTGACATGTCTTTAGCTCTAGTCCTGTCTCTCGTCTCTCCGAGTCTCTAGTCCCTCCGTGTCCTGTTTCAGCTCCATGCTTAGCTTGTAGAGCCTGTGTTTTGTCCTTAAACCTGTGTTTCAACATAGTGCTGATATCATGTGTAACCGGTATTAGAGCCTGGATATTGTCAGTTAAGCATGTGTTTCATCATAATGCTTATGTCTGGTGTCTTGTCATAGAGCCTGGGTATTGTTCAATTATGGGTAGTTTAATTTGAGTGTGTTTGTTTGTTTTGTTTCTTTGTGATTCCTGTTTTATGTTTTGTCATGATTAAAGACTCTTTTGTTTAAAAACACCCCTCTGCGCCTGTGCCTGCCCTTTTCTGCCCACGGCAATAACAGCCATTACCACCCCTTCATGACACATAGCTACAGCTTTTGATGGAAATACAGGTTGCATTTAGTTCATATTTCAACTTAAAGTTTAGTTCATTTTGTTTGACATGCGCTTTAATTTTTCAGCATATTAGATATTTATAGTTCTTCCTGTAGTCAATACAAAGGTGCATCAATATAGAGGGAACTGTCTGAGACAATGCATCTTTCACAAACTTTGGACAACACATAGGCCAGGTATTTGTATTAATTTTGTATTTCACTTTTCCAGTGTATATTGCAACACACTTGGGTTCAGCAAATTGCCCATCATTCTCCATGTTAAGATTATTTCCATGGGCAAGCAATTCATGTCATACTAGTATATTATAATTGGCACAAACTAATAAATGAACCAAGTTTCAGAAGATATGATAATATGGGCTAATGCCCATAAAAGAGTGTGATGCTTTTTCTAGTGCCCTCATGGATATTGACTTTTGGGAATTAAAGACTTTTGGAATTTAAGCCCAGAACATTCATGACTGCCTTGGTGTGGTTCTTAAAACATTGTATTGTATCTATATTTTCAACAGGGATTAAAGTATTGGCACACATTTGGGCAAATGCTCCTTTTTTAAATTTCCATAATCATAAATCCATGTTGTTTAATGAAGAAATGCTTTAAGTAACATCAGAGACTGAAAGAATATTCATGTTTCACCTCCTGCATATATTAAGCATGCATTGATAGATGAGATCCATGAGACTTTGCTTGTGCTAGCATTGAAGATAACTTCAATATCTCTGTAGAACACAGTGATGCACTTTGGGAAGGCGAAGGCAAAACCAACAGAGAAGAAGGCACCAGCCACCACTGCCCAACCCCAGCCCCCCTCTGGAGGGGTGTAAACCACAAGATCTTTGACAGCAGGCATTGTCTTTGGCTCTTCAATGGACAGACACCACACATACAGTTGAAACAACCAAGTTTTTTTCTAGAGAGTAATAATATATTTCATTAGCAAATATTTCCATACTTAAAAGGGCAATACCACAAAGTTGCATTTAACTACTCCTAACCAACAGATGCAATGAATATCATTTGGATATGGGTGCCTGTCTGCATTCCAAGACCTTTCACAATGTAACAAAGTGATGTCATTTTTATTATTACAGTACATTAAAAAAAATTGTTACTCATCTTAGCAGCACAGTGGTGTAGTGGTTAACACAGTCACCTTGCACAGCCAGGGTCTGGGTTTGATTCCCGGCCAGGTTCAATTCCTGTTTTTGTATGCATCAACTTTGAATGTTCTCTCCATGCTTGGTGGTTTTCTTTTGGGTACTCCGGTTTTCTCCCCCAGTCAAAATACCTGCAGATTATGCTGATTGGCATTCCCAAGTTGCCTATAGTGTGTTTATGTGTGTGTAGGCACCATGCCCCCCATGACCCTGAGTACAGGATGGGATGTGAACGATGAGTGAGTGAGTGTTACTCATCTCATAGAAGGATGTACTACTACCAGCTTGACAGTGAAAGACCTGGGAGTAATATTAGACAGCAACTTGTCCCTTGAAAATCATATCTCCAATATTACAAAAACAGCCTTTTTCCACCTTAGAAACTGTTCACACCAGATCAAGAAAATATGATCATATAAGCCCAATACTATCATCACTGCTGGCTAATTGTTAAGTTTAGAATTGATTACAAATTAGCATTACTTACATACAAGGCTCTATGGTTTAGCTCCCACATACCTAGCCAGTCTTGTGACACGTTACAATCCGCAGCGCTCCTTAAGATCATAAAACTCTGGATTGGATTTCTGGTAGTTCACAAAAGGGGGTAGAGCATTTTCATATTTAACTCCTTAGCTTTGGAATAGCCTTCCTTATAATGTTCGGGGCTCAGGCACAGTCTCCCAGTTTAAAAGCAGACTCAAGACACATCTCTTTAACCTGACATACAGTACACATAATTCATCCCATGACCTCATACTGTATTTGAGGTCCAGTACATTTAAATGCACACACTCTCTAGTGCTGCTAATATAATGAACGGCAACTACGCTAATTCTTTTTCACCTGTTTTTACTTTTTCTACCCATCCCGAGGAATCTGGAGATTGTGCCAGCTCCAGTAAACAGAGGCCAACCCTGTGAGGACTAGGAGGACCAGCTCCATCTGTTATGACCCAAATGAGGATGGGTTCCCAGTTACTGTAAGTCTGGTTCCTCTCAGGTTTTTTCCTATTGCCATGTTGGGATTTCCATAATCTCCTTTTAATTTTTTGGATCTGCTTTGAGACAATGACCAAGTTAAAAGCCTTATATAAATAAAATTGAATTGAATTGAATATTCAGCAGAGGTCATGGACACCTTGGTGCAATTAGTGGAGCAATATTTTGGATTGTACTAACCTGATCTGAATGATAGCTTGCTAGCCTTCTTAATTATCACTCCCCTGCTGTCTGCTGCTCGGTATGGCTCTCACCTCTCATTCCTTTAGTAGATGCCATTTAGACTACTGAATACAGTACTGTATAACATAAGTCAAAAGTTTTTGGACACCTGCCCTCACACACACAACCTTTTTCACACTTTTCTTACCCCATTCTTGATTCTTGATTCCCACTGCAGTTATAATAACTTTCCACTAGATTTTGGAGCATGGCTATGTGTGGGATTTGTTCCTTTAGCCACAAAATCATTATTGAAAGCTGGCACAGAAATGTTAAGCCTTTATGTGGAAGGTCTTGGGTCCAGTCAGTGTTCCAGTTCAGTTGACATCAGGTCTTTGTGCAGGTCACTCAGGTTCCATGTCTTTATTTCCCTTGCTGTCACTTTCTGCACAGCACAGTTACAGTATCATGCTGAAACATTTTTGGGCTTCTTAATTCAAGTAAAGGGAAACTGTAATGCTATATCATACAAAGATATCCTATAACAGTAACAGTTTGGGTATGGCCCACATATGAGTATAATGGTCAAGTGTACAGAAATCTTTGGCCATACATCCTGCAATCTGTGTTGTGTTGATCATGCATGAGGGTCAGGCAGTTATATGTTCCAGTACAGCCTTTATTTACCATTTCTAAGAATACCGGTCAAGGTCTACATTACATGGTGTTATTTGTGATAACACTAGTAGTACATTACAAAAGAAATATTAGATGTTTATAAACTACTACTAAAAATTTATATAAAGGCTAATTAATGTAACACTTTCTGTGTAGCTAGTTTGGAAAATGAACACACACACACATTATATAATAATAATAATAATAATAATAATAATAATAATAATAAATGCTGCTGATTATGCATATTAGTATTAGTACAAGTATTCTTATTGTTATCACTGCTACGACTACTACTACTACTATTACCTACTACTGTTATAACTGCTATTACAATGGCTAATGATAATAAGAAAACTTATACTAATATGCATCATCACCATTATCATGATTGTATTATTATTATTATTATTTTATTTTTTTTAATTATTATTATCATCAACAACAACAACAGCAATAATCATCATCATCATTATAATAAATGAACAAGTCAGTGAATGCATTGTGTTATGGAATTTATGAAAATATGAAAAAAAAACTGCCTATTTAAAGCTTTAAAATGCATTAAACTAAAATATTCTGCATGAAAGCAAGCATAGAACCTTACATTTTCTTTTTGATATATTTTTGATCTAACATGATATTATCATGCATTGTTTTGCTTAATGATCTTATTAAAAACTAGTCCTTTGAATTTGTGTTGTGAAAAACTCTAAATTCGTGTCATATCGAATGCTCCATTCATTTGTTTTAGATACAATAAGCTACAAAAAGTAATGGAAATTAGCTATGCATGAACGGTTCTAAACTGTATGAGTTTTAAGGATATTATATGAAACGCTTAATGCATTACCTTTCCATTTTGTCATATTAATAAGAATTCACTGGTGGTTACAAAAATATATAAAGATAATATTTATACATACTGTACCTCCGTGTTCAGTCTTCTTTATTTAGCCCTTTCAGAAATCAGCAATCATGTATTCTCTCCATATACTTAGAAATGCCCATGTTGTGCCCTCATTTGTAATGTTTGCATGTATGATAACTTTACTTGGAATATTCCATTTATTAGTTAAATGACCTTGAATGGAAGACACTAAAAATTCCACTGTTATTTAAAATAATTTTGAGATATTTTAGTACTACTGTAGGTTGTGAATGTTATTTGTAGTTGCTCCAGATAATAAAGGATAAACCAAAACTTTCTTGCACATTGTAGTCATATGTGGCAATCAGAGTAAAGTAACAATACTGTTACAATACTTCAATTGTAACAGTCTAAAACCTGTCTAAACAGTTAATAAAGTATAGTTAACAGTAGTAATGATCTTTTTATTCCATATATGAAGTACAGAAAGGTGATAAAGAACAGAACAATACTTTCTACATATTATTACTATTTGGCTAATGGATTTCTAAAACTATACAATAGTACAGATTTGTAAGTGTTACTGATTGTATTGTGAAACCCAACCATTAAAAGCAAACTATCTTTAGCAAAAATCTTAATATTTTGCTGTATTAATTAATAATAGATAAATAATTTTATATTATAAATAATATTGATTGATTGATTTATTGGGTGGGGTGTATAAAAAAAAACAAACTTCCACACTGTATCTCACTGGACTGAAAATGCCCAACAATAGCCTTTTTTATTGATTGATCTTAAACCTAAAGAAAGGTTCCTGAGTAATTTGATTCCCTCCATACATAGGATTTATCAGATGAATTTATATTTCTTCTAAGATGCTTCCTAGTAAAATTTTGATTCATAGAGACATAAATCCCATTTCAAAATCTTTATTCTTATTGTGTATACAGACAGTACGGAGATTTTTCTTCTTCACATATTGTGTGTGTGTGTGTGTGTGTAACTTTTTAAAGCTAAGGTTTCTCAGTTATTAAGTATACCGGGAAATATAAACTAGCTTTTTAGCATGAAATGAGTGCCCCCTACTGGACGCTGCAGATATTCTGCCTAATTCACAAAAAGTGTTAAAAAAAATAAAATAATAATAATAATAATAATAATAAATTCCCTTCTGACCAAAATGGCAAAATGATTCATGATAATGCTGAATTCGGAAAAATGTAAAGTGTGTTTACAAAATAGCATCCCATAAACAACATTATTTGATAATGAAGCCAATTGTTTAAAAAAATTAATAAATAAACATTTGCTGTAACAAACAAATCAACATTTTATTAATCACATGGTTTAATATAACTTGTACTAAGACTCTACTATGTTTTCTACAGAAGTTTCTGTGGCAAGTATTTTCTATCAATCTGCCACAGCTACTATTTCCTCATTAAATGTGAAATAGTCATTCACTTATTCCAAGTGTTCTAATATACCCTCGTCTTAGCACAGCAATTACCAGCCTGGTTCAGGCTTCACTGCCACACACTGGCATTGAATAGTGCCCTTATTATAGGGACTCACTTGGGGGGCTCATTTAAGCTATATTGTTGCTATCCTTTGGTCTCTGTATGATAACATAGCATCAGCCAAAAACCCTGATAACCCCTGAGGTATTGAACATTTTGAATTCACACATCTTCAGTAAGTGATTTCTCTGGTCAGACTCTTGCTACAATTCTAATTCACAGAGGAAATTTATGCATGGGCGGCATTTACACATGGCCTGGAATTTGAAACATTACGTTTAAACACAGCCTCACATGCAACAGGTTTTCCTACTGTTTGTTTTTTTCCTACTGTATTCATAAAGCTCATGTTTTATCGCTGTCATCCTACATTACATACATGCATAATCTTAATAATTTTCATGTGTTTCTGCCTTGTATGGAGAGCATGAAGCTTTCACTGACTCACTCCCACTCATTCTCTATCCTGTACAGGGTCACAGGAGGCCTGTAGCCTATCCCGGGGGACTTGGGGTATAAGGCAAGAGACTCCCTGGGTGAGGTACCAGTCTATTGCTGGATACAAGCACATACACACACTCACTCACTCCCACACTACAGGCAATTTGGAAACACTAATTAGCTTCATTTGACCCCCCTTGAAAATTTATATTCTCATTTTCGAAGGTTTGAACTATTACTAACTGTAACGCCACTGTTGCCTTTTCAAGTAGCACAACATCCAAAAAGCAGGCCTTAAATTAGTTGACCTGTAATCATCAGAAATGTGTAACACCTGGCTCTGTGGCTTTATAAACCTTCCAGGAGGTTCAACCTATGCTACTGTAAGTGATTCTGTGATATTTGATTCAGTGCCTGATCTCCTTTTCCAGTCATACAAACACCATCACCATCACCTGTTCCACTTCCTGACAATTTTGTTTAACCATACCTGATTCAATGAGTAGCTTCTCATTTTTTTAACAACCATATCAGAAAACATATCATCATTGTGGCAAAGATGTTGCTTAGTTATGCTATGCTTCAGAAGGGTCAAGTTATTGTTTTGCATCAAGCAAAGAAAACAACTAAGGAGACTTAGGGCATGAGTCAGGGTACACCCTAGATGGAGTGCCAAACCATCGCAGGGCACTCACACATACTGTATACATACACTCTCATTCACACACTATGGGCAATTTGGGAATGCCAATTCACCTAATCTGCATGTCTTTTGACTGTTTGGTGTGCTCCATGCGCAAAAACCAGAGGCGGAATCGAACTCAGTGCTAACCATTAAGCCACCATAGCTTAAAGGTTTAGTCAAATCAAACTGTAAAAAAAAAAAAAAAACAATAGAAATCACAGCTTTGATTAATAGTCAAAGGAAGAGCTTATTCGCATGCACAATGCAAAGAAAACACAAAGGGATTGTGACTAAACAGCTGCGTAGCAGTAATAAAAATACTTGTGGAACATTGGACAAAGGTTATGTGGTCTGATGAGTCCAGATTTACCCTGTTCCAGTGATGCCCCATCATGTCTACAGTAGTGCCTAGTGTACAAGTCTCTGGAGGCAGTTACATCAGTTGGTCAGGTCTAGGTTCAGTAACATTATGCAATTAAAAAAATTATGTCAGCTGACTACCTGAACATACTGAAATATCAGATTTGCTGTTGCATTGCATAAGTGGTTCAACAAAATATTAAATTGTGTGATTTTTTTTTTTGGAAGGGCAATGTATCTTTTTATACAAAAACAGGTGACCCTTTTGCTGAGCACTTTCTAATTGTGTGTGCGCACTAACTAAATCAACTTCGAGTGACTTTGCATATTTTATAGCTTTTATTTCAACACAACACTGAATGTTATAAAATAGTACATGTAAATTGAAAGCCTGACAATATAATATAACCTAAATGATTATCATGTGTAACAGACTTGCATTCTCATGTGAAAGACAAATCCCCTGTGTGATAGAGCACAAAGTGAGCAGAAACTGGTTTGTTGATGTTTGATGTTTGACTTTATTACGGTGGCCGAGAAGTGCAAAACAAAATAACAAAACCGAAAACAATAACAACACAGTTATTTTGTTTGTTATTTTGTTTTCATTTTGTTCTTTTGTTTTTAAATTTGTTATTTTGTTTTCGGTTTTGTTATTTTGGTTTGCACTTCTCGGCCACCGTACTTTATGGCAAACTTATTATTATTTTCTGCTACTGTATGAATATGCATAACACACCACATGGTATCTGGACTGTGTATCGATGTTGGTTAAAAAATGTTTGCTACAGCACAAATGCTCTTGAACAAACATTCTAAATTTCTCATAGTCATAAACTTCACATTAAGCTCAGGATTTAACCTGCTGTGTCACCATGCCACCACTGTGCATTATATTATTTTCAATATCTAATTAATTATTTGCAAATGTACAAACTTAAACTCACTGTTACACCTCCTCCACCACTGCTTATGACCAACTCATTGATAACACAATTATGACGTTCAAATGCAAATTTTGTGAGTAGAGATGAAAACCACTGGAGATTGCAGCATGCTGGAGCTCTACCAGGTCACATGAATACAAGTTGTCCTGGAGTGCTTCTTTTGTACAATAGAAGATGTGTGATTATTGAAAGAAGATCAAGTGGGCATGTGAATGATTCAGACACACTAGAGTGATGCTGGAACTTTTACAAATACTGTTGCAGGTTGTGGTTGCTTGCTCTCTGTGGAACACCTAAACCATGATGATTCTTGCAGAGTGACATTCATTTATCCGACAGTAACTTCTTCACATCTTTCATTTCCAATACAGTGGTACTTCCTCATACAAACACCCCGCCTTTGGGAATTTTCATGGCATTTATGTCATATGACGCACATACTTCTTGATGGGTGTATGAGTTTGGATTTTTTTGTGTGTTTTTGTTTTTATTTTGTGCAAGATTTAGTGATGACATAGCACCTTGG
This sequence comes from Clarias buthupogon, assembly GCA_030014345.1. Classification (NCBI taxonomy): domain Eukaryota; kingdom Metazoa; phylum Chordata; class Actinopteri; order Siluriformes; family Clariidae; genus Clarias; species Clarias buthupogon. The sequence continues at coordinate 18,653,471 of JAQMYK010000036.1, forward strand.
GTTTCAGGAATGTTAGCAAGCACGACAGGAGGAAGAAAGGGTTTTTAAAGCAGCTGGTGCCAAGAAGAATCATGAATTGTGAATAAGTGAGGTTTATTGTCTATTTATTTCATATTTTACTTCATTTACATGTTTTCTTTAAATGTTTTAAATGTTTTTATGTGCAAAAATAAAATTATAGTGTTGGAAATAGATAACATTGGTAACATTTTTTAGGTGAATGGAACTTACAATTATTTCAATATACATTATTTCCTATGGCTCCCCTTGGGAACTCCACTTAGGAACGGATTTAGTTTGTATGCCGAGGTACCACTGCACATAAATAAACAAATACATAATTTCTGGACTTTGTACTGTCCACATTCTGTTCCTGGAAAAAGTATATTGACCAGACAAATGCATTCATGTTACATTAGGAGACATGCATTTGGAGAAAGTTACTGTAGTCCAGACTACTGATGTATGTCTCATTCTTCCTCAAGGAGTATAAACTTGTATACAGAAAATTGCAAGAGAGGCAGTAATAGGCACAGGAATTAAATATTAATAAAATACTGTTCTCCAATAACATGCCATGACAATGGCCCCCATTTAAACGGAAAGAGGTGCCACAAGCCAGAAGGGAGCTTTATCTGACAGAATTTCTTGTTGTTTTGTGCAGTGTTCCACTGGTACTGTAACAGAGGTTTAAAAAAAAAAAGAAGAAAAAAAAGACACACAATCAGGAAGACAGGAAGAGCTTGTGAGCGGCCATGGAGAGAAATGATCGAATGCATGGGGGAAAAAACTACTTATCTGGTAAATAATGTGTATATTTAAGGGGAAAATAACATATTTTCTTTGGTTGAGGTCAGACGGCATTCGCTATTTGTGGAATTAAAGTGGGGTTATCACCTAAAGGTGGAGGTTAATTTCTTGCATTACCTACCACATTCCATCTGATTTTGACTATGTGTGCATGGCCTAGCATTTTCTCTGGATTATGCCAGCTTTTATTTAAATGTCATGGTCCACTGGGGCTGTCTAGCAGAGACTTAGATGCTGAAGACATTCAAAGCAGTCCCGGTGTCAGAGTGTTGGATAGGTTTATAGACATGGGACAGGATCCACATCTGAGCTGGCAGCTGGAAAGGTCACTGTAAGAAATGAATCCAGGAAACATTGCCGATGCAAGTCCTCATATTAAACAGAGTGTAGGTACAATATTGTAAACCAAAATGAAGCATTTCCTTAAGTAAATTTCCTTAAAGTAAATGCTATATATAATTTATGTCAGTATTATCTGCTACCCCACATTATAAGGTCACAAGATTAATTGTATTCATTCAGCTATTAATTTACTGTATCTTGTTCAGGATTGTGGTGCATCCTATCTGAAAAAGAGTCTATTCTGGTAAAACTACTTTTAGAGGATCATCTTTCTTAGCATATTACTAAAACTAAAACAAACTTAAATCAAAAATCTGTCTTCATACAACAACAACAGCAAAATATTATTATTATTATTGTTGTTGTTATAGTAGTAGTTGTAGTAAAGGAAGAAGAAAAAGAAGACAATGCTCAGACCTCAGGTACTGATAGGTACTGGCAATAAACAAAACACCTGAATTAGTGGCCTGACTGTGCACTGTGGTCTTTTATTGCCTCTGCAATAATTCCTTTCTCAGGTTTAAGGTGGTGATTCATGCAAAGGGGGAATAAAACACAACCCAAGTCCACCCTTTGGGTAGGAGATGTCTGGAAATTTTGTCAAACTAATTGATGGCTTCATTAGATCCCAATCAGAGCATTTCAGAGTGCCCTCAGGCCCAGGATAACTCATTCCTTTGCATTTGAGGAGGAAACTGAGGAAACAGAGTTTTACTGTGGAGAAGATTGCATTTATGGCACCTTTAGAGAGACAGTGTCTGCCAGGACTATAACGCAGATAAAGCGCATTCTAGGTCTAGTGCTATGGAGATAGATTTTGAAACAATAACCTTATGACTGAAAAAGAGCAAAGCTAGAAAAGATGGGACAGCAAACCTTTCAGATACAGTACTGAATAAGGCCTTGATCTTCGGGGGCATTGGTTCCCAGTCAATCACATCAAGTCACAGAAAGCCTCGAAAAAGAAAATCACTCTTAATTTGAATTTGCTAAGTGTGTTTAACATTATAAATAAAAGTACATTGAACTAAATGACGTCATACAGGAACACAGATTAAGGTGCCACCACCATAATGTGATATATACTTATATATAATCTATACATAGGATATTCTGAAACAAAAATGCCCATAAGATATACATTAATATACATCAGTCACCAAAGTATACATTAATATGCAATTCTTGATTGTCACACATGTCTAATATAACTGAATAAAAGTTAATTTCACTTTTCAATGGCATGGCCTTCAACAAAGTGCTAAGTAACTGACCATGATAAAGTGTGCGGTAGATATTGTGTATTTCAATTAAATTGCCGCTGTCTTTATTTAAATACAACATTAGAAATATAGACTATTACTACTCTATTAATCTTTACTATTTGTCATGTGCCCTATAAACATGCTCATATACACTATATGTGTATGTAAGCTGTTAACAATGATGTTAGAATATGGTCTGCTCATCTTGTGCAAATTATTGTGAAAGTGTGTAGAGGATATTTGGCATTATTGCTTCATGCCACATTCACACCAACATGTACGGTTATATGGCTCTGCAGTAATAACAGCTGTAATGACGGTGCTTTGGCGTGTGTCTGTATTAATCCGGGGGGAAATAGTGTCAGAATGACTGCTTGCCATTAAACGACTATTATGCAGACATGATGGCACACACTACTGCCACAGAAATTTGCAAAAGAGAGAGGTAGAGACGGTGCTCACTGTGGTAATCACAGACAGGCAGACACAGAGGAATGATTGAGCAAATGGATTATACCAGCCAATTGTTATGAAAAATAGACCTGGCTGCTTTGCATGCAGGATGAAAATGTTTGAGTTGGTTTTCTATTTAAAAAATGTAAAATACATGAATATCAAAAGTCGGTCTGTGCTTTGAAGCTCAACAATAATATGGGGAAAGGATCAAAGAAAAAGAATGAAAAAGGGAACAGGGAAACAAATGGTAAAGAGTGGTGTGAGGGTTTTTAAGATATCTGCAAGTAAAGGAGATTAAAGCTGATTCAATGGCAAACCGCTCTTGCCAGATGAAACCCAATGCTTTTATAATGCCAAAACAGTCAATAAGTCATCAGCACATCCAGTGCTACCGATAATGCATTTAGGAGAGGGGATTAACAAGCACAATAATAAAAAAAAAGATCCAGCCTCCATGCCACTTGTTTTGTTTGTTTTTTGTTTGTTTGTTTTTAACAGGGCCATAATCAAGGAGATCTTAGATACTTTGATGCATTTCAAATCCCCTACTATCAGCCACCTCCCAGTCAATGCTGTCTGAAAGACAAATAATCCTGTCCACATACTGTAGCTTGTATCCTTTCAATAAGCAATTCAATGTTTGGCTAAGCTAAACCTGAGAAACTGAAGGAAAGCCTTACAGTATGTAATGATAAACAAACAAAAGAATAAATATATCCCATAACTCATGAATGAAAACAGCTCCCATGAAGCGTCTGCAAATATCTTTTTCAGGTTTAATTTACAACTTATCTTGCTAAATTACTGTAAAGTGTAGCGGGTTAGCAAAGCAGAAAGAAACACGGAGATCCAGAAGCTCCACAAAACACGAAGTGTATTTTATTTACACGGGCTCAATGAACAGCTTCTCTTTAATGACTGTAATACTCAGGCGAGCTTTAGTAGTACGAGTGGTAGCAGGGGAGCCTGACATTGAGGCGCAGGTCCACGGGGTGTCGCACGAAGCAGGTAGAGTCCTCATGGTGTGGCGAGCCGAGCACGTACAGTAATCGGGAGGCGCACTGGGGGCAGAGGCGGCGGCGGCGGACCCACGAGGCCGTGTGGCAGGCAGCTTCCTTTTCTGTCAATTTGGACCCGAGCTTGCGGAGTCTGTCGAGACAAAAATCTGCAGATCCGCCGCACTTTTATAGGCGGCCGATGCCCAGCCCGTGGATGGTGAGTTCATAGTGCCCAGGTGAGTTTAGACGCTCCGCCTCCTTTCCACACAATGCTGCTGAAAGCAGTGAGTGCTCTTTGGCAGTAGAGTAGAGCTATGGTCGAACCAGAACACATGCTGGGGAAAAGAAAAATGGAAAATTACTCCACACCACACACATTCACATTTACCATCGATTAGTAACCATTGACCTACCAGCATGCCTTTGGTTGGAGGTGGAACTGGAAAGAAATCCACATGCATTTTGGGCCCATAAAAATGTATTATGGTAAATAACCTAATATATTATGGCATACCCTAATGTAC
>JAQMYK010000036.1:18771917-18786624 GCA_030014345.1 Clarias buthupogon
TGTGTGTGTGTGTGTGTGTGTATTATGATGCATGTACTGTATGTATGTATGACTTGAGAAGAATCTATGAGTCACTGCAATTACTGTACTTGCACAGCAGAGAGTCAGGGATGGATATATTCCATGTGAAAAGAACATCCTACCATACTTTACTTTATAGTGAAGTAGTGATGTATTTGCAGAAATTGTGACTTATTTCCATCAAACAGCTGACAGCTAACACAAAATAACAAATTCCCATTCCACACTGGGTTATTATATCCAATTTAGAGATACCTGGATACAGAACGGAGGGCACCAAACAATTAGATCAAAGTTCTTCTCAGTCTAGCTCTTCTGCTTCCAGTTCATCTTAAAGAACACTTTTCTTTATTACACTCTGTGCAGTTTTTATTATGGTGTGGGAAAAATCTAATTTGCTTCTGTTTGTTTGACAGTATTTCAAACTAATTCATGTTGTCAAGGTGCTGCCTGGACAAACCCAGCAGATGGTGTTTGTAGAAAATGGGCCCTCAGCTTCTTCCCCACAAACTGTTTAAAGTCCCCTTCAGCTGGCAGAACACTGTTCTTTTGAATTTTATCCTTGCTTTGTTTCTTATATTCCTCAGACATCCGCCTCATGACCCCAGTGTAATTAAACTTCTTATATTTTTACTGCATAGTTTAAGAGCTGTAAAAGTATAAGAGGCGAACGTGTTGCATTTAATAACAAGGAGCTGAAAATATTTGCATTATGAAGGCAGTATGTTGTCTTTTAGACAGCTCAGTGTAATACAACTTTTTAGATTTACAGTTGTTTTGTCCACCTTAAACTGCTTTGAGTCCCATACGTCCTATTAAATCAAATCAAATATACTTATTAATGTTTATAAATAAATTCTAACCATTTCACAAAAGAGTTTTGTCATTAAAAATTGTTTAGTATTAATTCTATGTGAATGAAACTTGGCTGCTATGGTGAAAGGTGCGGGATATTCATGAGAGACCAGGCTCCACTTACCTTAGAAGTTTCTGGAGAAATCAGGAATACAGAGACTGTTTATGGGATATATGACCTTGCTATCTAAGCGCATAGAGATGTTTATTGTCAACAGAGAGTCAGAGACAGTTGTGCGAGCATGATGAGCTTACATGACAGTGATTTGTGAAGCTTTAATTAAATGTCATTTTCCCATGTTCTGTGGCTGCTTGCTTTGCATTTTTGACTTTCTGAAATCTTTCATTTGGAGTCAGACATATCATATTTCGAGACAAGACATTTGCTGTTAACAAGCTTCTGTGTTTTATGCATTGACCAAACTGGATAGATCTTATATGAGGGTGTTTTAAAAAGGGAGTCTAAAATATTAATGAAATTTTGTCTACATGAAGTCAAATCACTGAAGGTTTAGGGTTGGGGGGTTGAGAACACTGAGGTTAATTCCGCTATCCGGATCTAGATTTACATCATTGTTTGTAGATTAAAAAGGTCTTTCATGGGAATGAACTATTTGTGTTTGCCCTCTCCTCAGAGGAGAAGCTGAATGTCCTGCTGTCTGATTAATCTTAATGAATTATGCAAATAGACTTTATCTCCAATGATTTCTGAATGCTTCTGTATTGTTTTATTAATGCATTTTTGAATTGCTTTATACAAAGTGCTCTCTCTCTCTCTCTCTCTCTATCTTGCTGGGTACATTACTGTGTTTTGCTATTCAGACACTTTCTTTTATTAAAACCTTCCAGTGGTCTCTGGCGAATTGCACACACGAATAAGAAATTAGTTATTTAATGTGATTTAATGACTTTTAACCAAACAAGACTACAGGGCAGACTGCTAACAGTAACCACTCTTTTCCACTCGACACCTCAATACACACACACACACACACACACACACACACACCTCAAGGCGGAGAAGTGCGACACACACACACACGCACACCGTCTGTATCCCCAGAGCCTGATCTTGACTGCATGTGTCCTTAATTTCTACTAATAAATTGTATTCATTATCAGGACTACCCTATGGTAAGAGAACAGTTTCAATTACAGGAAGAGAATTGGCATAACAAAACATAAAAGGCTTTAACTAATGACCTGTTAAAGCACATGTCTTTTGGATGCCTCTAGAAGCTTGCCAGTGGAGAGTACCTACTTGACTGACAATGAGCTACACTTCAGACAACATTTCAGAAATTTCACTGTACATAAGCATTAGCTATTGAGCCGTTCCACCAGTGATTCATTAAAAGATTTAAAAAGTATTTTGGCATGATTATATGCTCATTTTTATTTATTTCATTTCCATCAAAAGAAGGCAGTTAGACATTTCCTCTCCATAGAAAATTATAAAGCTTATGGAAATATGAGGATATTCAGATTATGTGAATAAAATTACTTTAGACATAGGAAATATATGGATTAATTAGAAACATAAGTGCATAGCTGTGCATTAATTAATTAATTAATTAATTAGTTAATTAAAATAAATGATAGCTACCATATGATTTATGCAAACACCTCTATATGTACTTTAGCTGGCTTGTAAAATGACAGCTTGTATCAGGACATGCAATTATAAATTATAAAACATTTATGCATTTATTGTAATGTCTGGTTTGATGTTTAAAGTAATATGCTTGACTTACAGTAACATGCTAAGAGGAAAATGCCAGATGATGATACAGTATGTGGATGTGAACCATACATATTGATTCATCGATTTAGTATAACTTGGCTACAGAATTTAAAATGAATGACAACATGTAATAGAGTTGTGTGATACACTTCCCATTTATTTTTACTACTGTTTGATAATATTTGACATCTTCAGTAATCATGGTGTTTTTTTTTCTTACTGTAGATGAAAAAGTGACGGCCTCACCTTTGTATCAAAAAGGAAAGACATATTACATGTCCTGAGCCTGAAGAAGAAACAGCCTATAGGTATTTCATACACAATTTATATTCAGTAGTTCTCTTAACCCCATAATTATGTGACACACTGGGAATGTACACAATTTATTCTGCAGGTCTTAGAAATGACAGGAAAGGTAAGATTCTACTTTATAAACATGGAATATACTAATCTTTCTTTAGCTCTCTCTACTTTAAATCATATCCCTCTCATCTCATGAAGGACGAACAAGGGTCATAAAAAACATATAGTGGTAAAACACACTTATTCTCAAATCCCTTAACTGCACTTATGATAGAATAGTCCATCATGTGCAAAATGTGATGCACAGGCACACTTATAATCGTAACGAAGGACGTGGTAATGACAAAGCAAGATTGCAAACAAATCCTGTTCAAAACCATCCATAATGTAAGTGATCTCACCTTACGTGTCTCATGAATAAGATTGAGCCTGACATGTCCACCTTACACACACAAACAGTGAGAGTAGGTGAGGGGTATTGTGTTCCTGTTACAATTATCTGCATTGCCAACCATATTTGGAGGTAAAGTAGTTTGGCCATGGTGGCACATGGAAAAGCAACACAGAGCAATAACAAACAGATCCCCAACCTGCGTGTGCTCTCTTCATCTCCAATCCTTAGCCCGGAGAGCCGCAGACCCCCAACCTGCGTGTGCTCTCTTCATCTCCAATCCTTAGCCCGGAGAGCCGCAGACCCAATCCTCGTCACAGCTTCCTCACCAGACACCTGAGAACGCACTGCATGCAGATAAGCATTCCTGGAACGATAATGCATGAGCTTTCACGCATACCCAGAAGCACTGTGATGTTGGGGTATGCTGTGTCCACTCTTGTCTCAGACAGATTAAGACTCAAAGCCACCCAACACGGAAAGGAATGGTTAATCTCTGTCCGCAGAGCCCTGCCATGACTCTTCTCTCTCACATTAGCTTTTCTAAAACCACTCATACACTCTCCACAGCTGGAGTTTTATTAGCCACAGTAATCTTATTGATGTCTTGATTATGGTTTAAGGATTTACAATTGTAAGAATTACACTTTTTGCCTATTAGAAATTATCTACAGTGAAAACCATGAAGAGCAAATGAAGGAGAAATGCATGAGAGTGCTACAAGGAAGTCAAGACCCTTGCAACCCTAAGAGTTGTGTCATGAATACAAATCAAGACTGAGTCATCTGGTGCTCCTCCACACTAGCACCCATATTCACACACAAGCAAACAATTAAATCAATTATGTATACCCCTTGCTAATCGTACATCCTTTTAATGCAAGTTATGTGCATAGTCTATGATTTAGGGTAACACATTAGCACATTAGTATCTGAAAATGATGTTTATGGTGTGTTGAGGGGTATCACTTGTGTCACTAGCTCCTCTCAGCAAATGACATGTTGACTTACCTCCAAGTGCTTCTCCTCATTTCACCATTGGTAATTCTAATGGTAAATTAGCCAGGCAGAAGTACTGTCTAATGGTATTATGCTAATAGCCTTACCTCTGTCTTCCACAATTTAGTCTGAAGTGCTCTGTGATAGCTGCATAAGCACTTTGTGAAACATAGACTGACAAGTTAGCGTCTACATCGAGCATATTTTGGAAAGGAATGTGTGCAAGTCTTGCTTGGGATATTAACATAATTTTGTGGTAATCTTGACAGTTAAATGACATTTATTACTGTATATGAAAAATAGTAGCACCAGTGCATGAGTTTATGGAAGTGGCTATGCATCTTAATGAAGCATTGCATCGCAATACATTTAAAAACAGTTGCTTCCACTGTTGTAAGAAATACTGTGTCAGTGGTTGGTGTGGCACCTTTTAAATTCTTTCAAATAGTGTTTGCAGGTTTTCCATAGAGATACTTTTATTTAAGATAATACTTACACTTTTTACTTAATAGCAGTCACTCTTTTTTTTAACAAACAGCAAATGTGTGATTGAAAAGTTATATTTTCAGTGGTTTACTGCCAAACTCCAACCATCATAGTTTAGACTTCCTATTTTTTTTAATACTTAATGTACTTCTTTCAATGGCACAAGTTCATTTTAAAACACAGGTGCTTTGGGTTCATCCTTAAAAGTAAACACCTCACAAAGATCAAAAATCTTCCTATAAAAGAAGAAAGAACTGTTAGCGTTAAGAGATGAAAAAGGGAACACAATCTGGCTCTGGAACACATACACTTCCAATAGTTAATGAACGTTTCAATCCTGATGTAATCTTAAAAAAAAAAAAAGAACAAACAAAGAAGAACATATCATTTGTAGTCCGGCAGAGTGTCAAGGTATCTCTGGATTAATATCTTGCTTTATTGTCAATATGTCAAGATCTCGGTGAATATGAGATTTTACATGATGGAAGTTCTTGTCCAGGACTTATAAAACATGGATGGAAGTTTGGAAAGCTGCCCAGAGGAAGCAAAGAAGTTCTGTTTGAGAGTTTCCATTTATAAGGATATCGTTATTCCATTCAAATCCAAATACATATCCACTGTCCTCCAGCAGTCTTTAAGTCCAGGTTCCTGCATTTCCATTATATGATCTGAGATCATGAGTTCCAGATATCCTTATCCCAGACTACCGCGTGACCTGAAGAGGAAGACTTACGTTAATTTATGAATTAGACCAACCAGCAATGTACACAACTTTAACATTTTAAAAGATGTTTTTGATTAAGGACTGATATCGATGTCAACATAAAGCCAAATCAAATTTTATATATATATATATACTGAGGACATCACCATAAAAATGCAGTGCAGGTATTTGTTTTTAACATGTAGATTTAGAAATTATTTACTGTACATGTAATTGATCCCCTTTCCCCTGACAACTTTCTTAATTAGTTGTGTCCAATATAAAAATGTAAATTGCAAAATTGTAAAAATTCTTATGAACCAATACAAATATAGATTTTGAGCACCCAGCTTTCCTTTTATGTCTAAATTTGTAATCTAACACAATTACTCTTGCACAATTTTCAATCATTTAATGTACTGTATGTAATTTTACCAGTATGAGATGAGCCTGCAGAATGGAAATCTGTTATAGACTCCATGTCCTTATTGCCTGAGCTCTTCTCATTATCAAAGCCATAACTCCTCCTATTAAAGCTTCTTTCCTACAAATGAGGTGTTAGCACTGTGGTTAACTCATGCCCACACCCCTCCCTGCAGCAGCATCTATCAGGCTCATTAACTTCAGCACCTCTTCCAACTCAGGAACCACAGCCCAAAATACCTTTCTAGAGTGTGCAGGGATGGGAGGCGAGAGCTCTGCAGGGCCTGAGAGCCTTCAGCATGCCGGTCTGGTCTTGCTCCTGCTCAGTGACACACATGCATACACACTGGCAGGGTGGAGGGTTTGTTAGCTGAGGTTAGGTTATGTCTCTGTATCAGAGGACAAGACTGTTCTACTTGGCTGTGCAGGGAATCCCAGTGTAATCTACACCTTCAAATCAGAGACAGCAGGGAGCTGGCAGGCACGCTGATGAACCAGGAGGTGTTTAGGTCACTTCCTTTTTGTGCTCTCCCCCGGTGCATTACAAGTTCACGCATGTAGACTTTTGCTATGCTGTCCTGATGGTCTGGCTGCACTCTGTAACTGGTCTCATCTGCAATTCCAACTAAGTTGTGTAAACTAAATATTAATATATTTCACAGCATTTATTATTTTTTGTGATGAAAACCATAAAGCATCCACAAAAACCTAAAAATATTGAAGAAAGCAACAGGAACAGGGTCAATATGGAAAAATAAATAAATAAATTTAAGTTCATACTACTTCCTGACCATGTCCCTGTCAGATTCTCAATGCACCTACAGTATCATATTGTCGCTAATTTCCTACCATGGACATGATCATGTGTGCAACAGGTCCAATTAGATAGAACCGGTTATTACTATGTCTGATCAGATAGCATCACACTCTTGCTTATCACACACTTGCTATTTTGTTGTTGTGTTTGACTGGTTGAAATAAATAACTTAACATGCACCGTGCTTTTCATTACGAAGTGATGGTGTGAAAAATTGGATCCAGTGTTTATACTGTACTAAATTCACTGAATGTGGCATAAACACCCTGATAACCTGCTGTATGTGCGGCATAAATGTGGCAAGCCCCAGAAGAACTTAATATGAACTTATTGCGGTCTTTACGGCTTGGCATGGACCTAGTTCTTCTACAATGGAGTGACATCCCAATAACAACTTAGAACTCTAATCTTTCCCATCTGCACCCTGCTTGTAGTACATTAATAAAATCCAAAAGAGAGGTGTTAGTTATTAGATTATTTATTATTTCACCCAATTTTTTGGGGACAGTAGGACTGTCGTTTAATGTGACGGGGGTTAACTAATTTTGCAAGTTAACTGAAAGAACGTTCAGTTTTTTATATGAGGTGAATAATTTGTTTCATAATTCCTTAGTAGTTAAATCACTGACGATAACAGTAACCTCTCTAATTAATGCACTAATTAATATAATTAAAACAAATCTCATGTTTATTTTGCAGTATGTACCTCAGGTAGAATTGTCTGACAGAGAGCAAATCTGTTTATCAGTGGCCTTGTAGTGCTACTATGCTTTATGATGGATGTAAAGGAAAAACCATAACAGAACAAGGTCAACCGATGGTTTACAATCATTACCATGGCCCTGACAATGGAGCCAAAACCCAACCAATCAGGTGCTCCAATAATGTCACCATGGTGACACATCTGGGATTCCACCCTCTTGCTGAATTCTAGACATGTGTGAGGGCGGTGGCCTGGAGAGCTCCAAAAATCAAAAGCAGCCAGGTTTGAGAGTAGCAGGCAGCACCTCAGAGGCATGCCAGCTACTGACGTGACTGTGTGTTCTAACATGCATTATTTAAGGCAGCTAAAGTGAAAAAGGGCTGCCTCACATAAGCCCCCTCTGTCCTATGAATATTTTAGGAACTGGCTGAAAAAGGTGTGTGGTTAGTCAAAGACCTCAGGCTAACGGATGGCTCTGAGCCCATTGTGTCAGCATTAAGATGCGCACACTATGACACACAGACAGGCACCAAAAAAACTCCCAAATTACACACAGCCTTACACACCGTGCGCAAAAATACTGACTGTAGCAATATTTACCCAGGAAAATTGGTTGCAGTCCTAAATGGAACTTTACTTTTTTATTTCTTACTTTAGAGGCAGAGTAAAACAGCAACGTGATGTTCTCATACTGTATTCATACTGGAGGTTTGTACTGTATAGAAGGCAAGGGTTATAAACAGTCATTTGAAGCTAATCCTTAGATCCTAAATTAGAGGCTTTATCTTCCTTAAGATGGCAATGGGTAAAATGATTTCAAAAACGAAATGCATGTTACAGAAGACTGTTATTCAATGAAATTACGAAATAGCTTTTGAGAATATCCTTTGTATGTTTGAGCTTAGCATGATTTCAGTGTCCAATTGTAGATATGCAGCACATAAATTACATATTAGTCTGTCAGTTCGTTCCAACCCAATGCTTTTATGTGTGGAACCATACTAGTTATTCAGAAATAACTACCAAATAAGTAGCATTTTCACTTTATAAGGGATACAATACTTTTCTTATGAATATTTGATTAATAATACAATGCTTTACTTAGAAGTAAAGCAAAATATACAGTATGATATATAGTAAAATGCTTTTATAACTGCCAATGACCTAAAAATGAAAAAAAGAAACAAAACTATTGAAAAAATAATATAGAGAGTATATGCGTGAACGCGGAAGCAAGCGAATAGGCAGGATAACCACGCGAATTAGTCTAAGGACTCTCACAGAAGGGGAGCAAGGGAAAAACACAAATTTAACCCGCGTCCTATAAACACACACTTGAATCAGAAAGTAAACCCAAGAAAGTGAGTACTCACGAAATGGCAGACGGACGATCTGAACCGACATGGGCGAACTCAATGACTGAGCGATGTGAAGCGCCATCTTGATTCCTTTTATGCTTCCTGGTTCGCGACCGTACTACAGTACTTCCGGGTCCTAGTGCCGGTAGCGCCGCGAGTGTGTATGACAGTACCCCCTGTCCAGGACCGACTCTCGACGGTCCTGGGGTGGAGGATACTTGACGACGGTAGTCCCGTATGAGCTCGGGGTCAAGTATGAACCTAGCCGGAATCCAAGACCATTCCTCGGGGCCGTAGCCTTCCCAGTTGACCAGGTACTGGAGACCTCTGCCCCGGGGGTGTGAATCGAGGATTTGGCGTACGGTGTAGGCGGGACCACCATCTATGATACGGGGAGAAGGAGCAGGGTGGGTGGGTGGAATCATGGGTGATGTGATGAAGGGTTTGAGTTGGGAAGTATGGAATACCGGATGAATATGCAGGCAGCTGGAGCCGGTAGGTGACAGGGTTGAAATGGTGGGTGATGTGGTATGGGCCGATGAATCTGGGCGATAGTTTCTTGGATTCAGTACGGAGATGCAGGTTCTTTGTAGACAGCCATACTTTGTATGTGTGTTGGGTGCCTGGGTGTCCAGAGAGAGGAGTGGAATGGCCCCACTGGATAACCTCGTTCCTCACGGCGTTGGGCACATAGAGTCGTCCAGGCAGCACACCTGCCGGTTCGTTCGAACCCTTGTTTCTAGTTCCCAACGGAGTGGGGCGATGATTTTGGATGAAGGGAGGACAGGCGCGGGATCTGCCCGGGGGGCGTCCTCACCATGCTGTCGCTCTCGGCCTTGGTGTTCTTGGACCCCGGGCGGTAGGACAGATGGAAATTGTAATGTTCGAAGAACAGGGCCCACCGCGCCTGTCTGGAGTTCAACTGCTTCAGATTTCGGATAGTAATGAGATTTTGATGATCGGTCCAAATGATAAATGGCTCTCTGGCGCCCTGGAGCCAGTGTCGCCATTCTTCCAATGCCCACTTTATGGCCAGCAGTTCGTGGTCCCCTACCCCTTATCGCTGCTGAGTGGGGTCAAATTTTTTGGAGAAGCTACAAGGGTGCAGCTTCTGATCTGGACCTCGTTAGGATAGAACAGCCCCGGCGCCCACATACGAGGCGTCCACCTCCACAACGAACGGTTGATTTGCATCTGGATGAAGGAGAATGGTGGTGAATCGACGGCAGAGCTCATGGAAGGCCGGAGATGGCAGTTGAGTTGAAAGTGATGAGATGATGGTCGTGTCAGAGAGGTTAAAGGGGCTGCAACTGTACTGTAGCCCCGGATAAAGCGACGATAGAAGTTCGCAAACCCGAGAAACCGTTGAAGTTGCTTGAGGGTCTTGGGTAGGGGCCAATGACGTACAACTTCTAGCTTCTGCGGGTCCATGGCCACACCCTGGGGCGAGATGACAAAACTCAGGAACGTGGTGGAGTGCTCGTGAAAAGCACACTCCAACTTACAGTACAATTGGTGGGCGATCAATCTCTTAAGCACCGCTCTGACGTGTTGGATATGTTCTATAAGGGTGCGTGAGTAGATGAGTATATCGTCGAGGTTGACGAATACCCACCGGCCTAGCATATCTCTATGAACATCTGGCATGTCTTAATGAATCGTTGGAAGGCTGCTGGTGCATTGCAAAGTCCAAAAGGTATGACTAGGCTCTCGTAGTGTCCTCTGGGGGTGATGAAGGCCGTCTTCCACTCGTCGCCCTCTCTGATACGTACCAAGTTGTAGGTGCTCCGGAGGTCCAACTTTGTAAAAATGGTGGCACCAGAGAGGGCGTCCAGGGCCGAGTTGGTAAGAGGCAAAGGGTGTCGGTTTTTAATAGTTATGTTGTTGAGCCCCCGATAATCGACACATGGACGTAGTTCGCCGGCTTTTTTCTTCACAAAGAAGAATCCCGCGACGGCAGGTGATGAGGACGGCCGGATGGTGTTATGACGGAGAGCGGAAGACACATGCTCCTCCATCGCCTGCGTCTTGGAGGTGGACAGAGAGTAGAGATGGCCGTGGGGAGGGACAGAACCCGGCTGAAGATCTATTGCCAGGTCATAAGGGCGATGAGGAGGCAGGTGAGTAGCACGTTTCTTACAGAAGGCTTCAGCCAGGTCCAGATAGGCGGCGGGGATGGCGTTGGTGTCGACGTCGACCTCAGACTCCCTAGAGCACGTCCCAGTCGGAGCCTGCAGGCAGAATTCGGAACAGGTCGCCCCCCATTGTAAGATCCGGTTTTGGGTCCAGGAGATCAGAGGGTCGTGTTGTAGGAGCCAAGGGTGTCCGAGTATGATGGGTGGTGATGAGATGGAGGTGAGATGGAATTGGATTGATTCGTGGTGCTGGTCAATGATGAGGGTGATGGGTTGAGTCTGGGTGGTGACAGGGCTGGAGGAGAGAGGCCGTCGATGAACGCAGTACTTCTGACCCGTTTGTGGCCAAACTGGAGGTGTACCTGGACTGTGAAACGAGAGACGCTAGGTGTCGTGGCAGAGAGGTGGAGGTGGCTTGGGCGTTTCCCTGGCGACGAGGACATATGGCTCTGTGGTGCTCCGCTGACCCGCAATATGCACAGAGCCACTCTCTGAAGCGCCGTTCTCGTTCTGCAGCGGTCAGGGAGGCGCGCCCTAATTGTATGGGTTCCCCGGCTCCGGTGTTTACCATGGCAGGAGGTGGAGAACCGACATGTCCATGGGTGGTGGAAGTGGCGGAAGTCGATGGTCGTGGAGTGGTGAAGGCAAAGGTGGGTGCTGGCGGCAGGGTCCTCGGGACTGGCTTCGGGTGAGAGAGGAGGCGCTGGTCGATCCGGAGGGCGAGCTGAATCAATCCCTCCAGCGTGGCGGGAAGCTCTCGCCTGGCTATTTCGTCTTTGATCCTAGAAGCCAGTCCCTCGTAGTAGGATGTCTGGAGTGCAGGGTCTCCCCAGGTGGTCTGGACGGCGAGAGTGCGGAAATCAGCCGCATAGCGACTCACGGACGATCCTCCCTGCCGCAGGTGGTACAGCTTGGTGTCGGTCTCCACCTCGCCCGCAGGATGTTCAAAAGTTAATTTTAGCTGACGTGTGAATTCGTTATATGAATGGGCGGTGTTTGAATCGGAGCGAAGGACTGCCGTGGCCCACTCTGCTGCCTGCCCTGATAGCAACGAAACGAGGAGTGCAATGCGCAATCGATCGGTGGAGTATTTGGTGGAATTAAACTCGAACACCAGATCTAATGCAGGTAGAAAAACACTACACCTCCTGTCCGTGCCATCCCATTTATCCGGAACAGAGAGAAAAACGGAGCTGCAACCGCCGCGACAGGAGGCCGGCTAGCCGCATTAGCGACCGCCTTGCGGAGGGCCGCATTCTCCTGCCGAAGCTCCGTCACATCACGGCGACGTCTCGGATGCTCCGGCGAAGAGTAGTGAGCTCTCCGGTTAGCTTGTCGATTAACTCGCCGTGCCGATTCACCACATCGCAGAGGTGCGAGTGATCCGCTGGGTTTACCACTTGTGGCTCAGTCATTCTGTCGTGAACTAACCCGGGATGATCAGAAGACTTAGCGATTAGCGGTTAGCCCTTTGTAGAGTGGATGGTAAACCCAAACGCGGAAGCAAGCGAATAGGCAGGATAACCACGCGAATTAGTCTAAGGACTCTCACAGAATGGGAGCAAGGGAAAAACACAAATTTAACCCGCGTCCTATAAACACACACTCAAATCAGAAAGTAAACCCGAGAAAGTGAGTACTCACGAAACGGCAGACAGACGATCTGAACCGACATGGGCGAACTCAATGACTGAGCGATGTGAAGCACCATCTTGATTCCTTTTATGCTTCCTGGTTCGCAACCGTACTACTTCCCGGTCCTAGTGACGGTCGCGCTGCGAGTGTGTATGACAATAATACTCTATAGACTTGAATACTCTATATACTGTAATACAGCATTCAAAGAATATACTAATAAAAAATAGAGTATGAAAATGAAATGAAATGAAAATTCAAATTATTATAAAATGTGAAATAAAAATGTAATTAAAATGATACAAATATGGAACATATAGAAATGTTTAGCTGTAAAATTTACACTATGTACAAGTAACAAAATAGAATTCAAATGAAATTGAAATTAAAAAGCAATGTCCAGTCATGAGCAGTGTGTAAAGTTCCAGGTGTCCAAAATGTATACCAATATTTCACATTGGAATGGAAATCTACTAAAATAAATGTTTGGTTTTAAAAATAATAATAATAATTTAATGTTATTTGAATACCTTAAGCTGAAGGCTTTATGTTGTACTTTTTCGTTTTTGTTTTGTCTTTAGTAACCAAGCCATTCCACCATCACTTCATTGATGGTTGAGGAGATTATTTTTTTCATTCCTTCATAAATGCTCGCCTATGGAATATTCAACCTTAATCAAACTATGCCTCTAGCCAATCATTAATAACTGATATCTTTCTGCTGTTAAAATTTTAAAAGATGGCCTAATATGCCTGAGTTGTTGGTTTAGCAAAATTGTCAAACACACTTCCCTTATCAGTTATAAGGGTAACAAGTTTTAACAGAGCCTTTTCTCACCCTGGTCGTCTTGACTTTGTTCCCGGTGCTGCAGCTCCAACCTTTAAGATCTGGTAACACCTTACATTCCTCACCCTCCATACAGGGCTGCATCTGGCACCACCACTTCTGTGCTACTATAGATGCTATGGAGATAGATATGGAGACAGAAATAAAAATCTCTAGCCCTCTCATTAATAGCTATAGAAACTGTGATAACATTTGAGAGAAAAAGTAAAAAACACACACATTTAGTATAACAGTCACCCCATATTCAATATTTTCAAAAATGAAGCCCTTTAAAGAATTTACCCACAAAATAAATAAAACTGTTCTTTTATTTATCTTTTTCTCTTTTTTATTATCCCTTTTCATTTCTTTCTGCATCAGAGGAATCAGGATGGGAGGGTTTCATCATGTGCTGATGCTTGAAATACAAGCATGGTTTGCTGCTGTCCTCGAGGAACAAGGCAAAGGTTGGAATGTCAAGATGTGTCAAAATGAAGTGAACCATGGTGATAAATGATAACAGCAGTAAGGCTAAAGAGGTGGAAGTCAAATATATATAATGGTTAAGGCCAAAACACCAGACAAGAAGTGCCAAAATATTAGACAATAGTTCAAAGGTCTGGAAACATACTTTTCACTTCACTGAACAGCTCTTTTTCATTTACACTCATTGAGCACTTATTAAAAACACTATAATCCCAGCCTGGGTAGGGTCTCCCTCTGCTCTCAAAACAACCTCAATTTTTCATGGCATGAATTCAACAAGATGCTGGAAACACTCTTTTAATATGATCCATGTTGACATGTTTGCATCACACAGTTCCTGCAGATTTTTCAGATGCTCTCTCATGCTGCAATACATCAAATTCTTATCGCTTTGTTTTTCCAGGCTTCAACTGTCCAGTTTTGGGGAGGCTGTGGTCACCGCAACCTCAGCTGTTCACTTGGCTGACAGAGGTGGAACCTGATGTGGTCATCTGCTGTTGTAGCCTATCTGCCTCAAGGTTGGACATGTTGTGCATTCTGCTCATACTCTGAAGACCTTTCTAATCATCAATGTGTTCCTAACAAACTGTGTGTGTATTATATACATATATTCCTGGTGGTACTGGTATGCAGTGGTTAGCATCTACCAAAGGTGTCTCAAGACACGACCCACAGTGAATTTGCAGGGTTCAATTAAATGTGTGGGAAGTGAAAGCCATCTAAGTCGAGCAAGATCTACCTGTAGCACAAATTGTTAAATCCAGAGGTGTCAAGTAACGAAGTACAAATACTTCGTTACCTTACTTAAGTAGAAATTTTGGGT
>JAQMYK010000036.1:18824905-18844346 GCA_030014345.1 Clarias buthupogon
ACCACTTTTGGCTGTTATCTAGCCATCACAATTTGCCCGTTTTTCCTGTTTTCAACACGTCAATGTCAGGAACCGACGGTTTACATGCTGCCTAATATATCCCACTGCTTGACAGGCGATACTGTGTTTACTTAACCTGTGATGGTTTTAATGTGTTTTAATGTTATGGCTGATTGGTTTTAGACACATAAAAAGCTAGTAATATTTAAACACATGGCTATGTTAAACACATTTTGTAGTTATGCTTGCATTAAATTAACTTCCTACTGTCAAACTCTTAAGGAATTCCATAAGGATTTTAGCTCCGGCTGTGCCATGCACTGTCAACAGCTGTCGGTCCCCAAGGATGTAATGTTATGGGAGCTAAAGATGGCAGGGCTTCTTCATTTTAACATCAATATGCCATGTACTACATACAGTAGCTGGTCTGCAAGGTTTAAAAGCGCAGTTGAACACACTAATACTTTCTGAGACAAAGTGCCTTCTAATAATAATGGAAAAAATTGCATTTGTATGTCTCAAAATTGATGTGTATTTTTAATTAATAAGAGCCTGTCATGGATCTTAAAAAAACTGCTGACACAAATCTGAGTAGTACAATCAACGCCCCTTGAAGACACATCCTTTTTCCACACAATATCTTAAGAAAGCTTTTTTTTTTAATTCTGCAAATACAGCACAACAGCAGAGTGACAGTACAGATATCAGAAAACAGCACAAATGTTTCCAACCTGTGTTCATGATATCAGCTTGAGTCCTGATGACAGTGCAGTCATCAGAAACCTGATCTTTCCAGCATCTCAGGACCAGGACCATCTAGCTTCCTCCTACAGTAAATACTAATTATTGATGGATGCTACATCCTGTTCATCGTGTAAGATCTTGAATAGCCCTGTATTTAACATGTGTCTCTGAACAGAAATGTTGATCTTAAGTCAGGATTCCATTTGTCTGTAGTAGTTCTAGCAAGCAAGCACTAAAGAGCTAACCTGCTCTTGGAACATCACTTGGTAGTGAACACGGCCCTTGGCCTCCTGCATTATTTACAGTATAGGCAGGCAGGGTTCCCTGCTCCGTTTGCTGCCCCGCTGTCAGGGGGCAGTGAGCATGCTCTCATCCATTATTGACCAGTAGCAGCACCTCATCGAGGAGGGGGCATGGAGAGAGAAAGGGAAGGAAGAGAAGAGAAAGAGTGAGAGAAAGTGTTCTTAATCCCCCAGCCAACCAAAAGAATAAAAGAGATAGTCAGATCCAGGGTGTTTCAACTGACAGTGTTTTATATCTGCCAACCCCAGGAGAAATGCCAAATGATGAATAAGCACATAGGGGGAAAAGAATGCTTAAAAAAGAAAAGAAAATGGTTACCACAGCCACAACACTTGGGCAAACCGCCACTAGAAATGATTGGACTATTGGGATCAGCAAGTCACAGCACACATATGTATCGCTCATTGCAGAAGATTTTTTCATGACTTTTCACTTGTTTTCTTTTTACAGCTTGATGAATTAGGTGGTATGCTTACAGACATGCAAACTACGTTGAACTGCCTGTCGACAAATACTACTGATCTCATGTAAACCAGTCTGGCACCGTTCACCTCAATCACATGCAAAACAGCAGTCTGTGATGCAGAAAGCCATGCTAAGAGGAACTGCATTTTGTCGATTTAGAAATTCTTTCAAGGGACCATCCTTTGCACTCCATGCCTAGCCAATCTTGCTGATTATTCAAACATAATATTCCTTTGGAGGTCGACTAATGAAAATTGTAACAGCTTGCCCTGGTGAGACACGGCCGACATTAATTGGATATGTAATTATGTTTCTCTGCATGTTTGGACAAGCTAATTTTCCAAGCAATTTTGGGCTGTAATTTCAGTCATTACAAATGCAGAATCACAAATTCCAGAGCAGAAAGCCTCCTTTTAGCATGTGGTTCCATGGCTGCTGAAGTTTGACTACACACACTAATCCACTTATAGTCTACAAAAACAGTCTCCAAATTACCAAACCGTGAGTCAAGCAACAAAAGCAAATTAATCTACCATTTAAGTGGATGCGCTTTTTTTCTTGCATTAGTTGCTTAAAAGAAAGCAGAAAAAGGAAAACTAAGCAACCTAATAAAATATTATTGCAAAAATGTGAATATTATCATGATTTTAATTACATACTGTAGGACTTTTTATCACAAATGTACAGTAGTGTAGTCTACACCAACATACTCTTGGAAATGTTGGCTTTTTTGCTCTTTTATATTTCTTCATCTAAAAACTTGGTTGAGGTCATTTTTAACTTGTATACATATTTTAACTTTTTAAATATTAATGTTTTTTTTCTTATAATTTTACATTTGCATTTTAATTTATTTAATCACTCCATTTATAGATATAAAGCAAAAATATCTGTGAACTTATCTGAGAAGATTACTTCTTCCTAATAATATCCTGTCTAAATAGATTTCTGTTAATCAGAGCCCTTCTAAAAATAATAAATAATTAATCAGAATCTGAAAATTTCAATTAATTTGGTACAAAATACACATAAAAAATGAGTGATCAGTAATCTCTTCATCATGATCAGAGTGAATGAGAAATTAAAAAAGGAGGAAACATAATATTTGTGCTGTAATGTACATGCTGGCATCTTCACCTACTGGCATGTAGAAATCCATTTAAGCCAAGCTCAGAATCGAACAAGGGACCCTGGAAGTGTGAGGTACCCTGTTAGTAATCATTTATTTAATATTTTAAATAGACACTTCACAGCATTAATGCAGTAAGGGAAAAACAGCACTTCCTTTTTTGTGTGTGTGTTCTGCGAGGTGGGTTATGTAAAAAGGAGGGGGGGATTATAAAATCAAGAGGAACATTGTTAAATCTTTTTGTAAATGTTCAATTCAGTTCTTCCTTCAACAAAAATACTGTATATTAAAAGGGGAAAAAAGCATTTTTTAAGCTACCCTTCCACACTAAAAATATCATCAATTAAATGCAAACTGTGTACACTGCAAAACTGTGAGTGTACAGTAGACCTATAAACAGGGCGTTGTAGAACACACATGGAACACACAGGAATCATTTACAGTTTGGCCTGTTTCAGTTTTTTTTTTATGATTCTTTTTTCAAGCCTTAATTAATAAATTTCAAAAGCCTTGCTAAACACTGAAGTTGTTTCTCTGTTGCTAATAAACTAATTTAGATTTGCGACCAAAAAGGAGAAAAAAATAAGAACAGAGATTCAGTTCTCTTTGTCTCACTGGAACTAAATCCTCTTCTGTAATTGGAATTTTGGGTTACACTCAAGTAATGGAATTGCTCCTGCCAACAAAGCTGCAGAACCTGCATTACTTATTCAGGCAAATAACCATCCACAGGATTTTGAATAGTTGCCATGTAATTTAGCTGACACTTTTGCCCGATGTAAAATGCGGGGACAGATTTGCAAGAACGTTGATCATGAGCAAGTCCATTAGTTAGCAGAGTATTAAAAGCTAGTAAAGATCAAAGATGAAATAGCTCCTGTTTTTTTTATTAATTGCTCACCAACATCCTCAAATACCTTGTTAGCAGAACTGCATTATGATATTGTATTATATTGGGTATAATTTAGACTATTTTCATTCCGGAGAGCTCTTCCTACCCACAACACACCTGGTCCACCTCAGTAAGTGGTTTTATAATTAGCTGATCAGGTGAATGAGGATGTCAGCAATAGGGAAAAGTTCAAACTGTGCAGGCCAGTGGGACCCCAGTACTGGAGTTATGAATCCTGTTTTAGCCAGACGATCATTTTGGGAAGAATAAAAAGTGGTAATTTTATTATAAGCTTATTTAATTCGACTGCACTATCTGGTATGCTTTCATTATGCTTATACTGTACACTGGACTGTTCACAGAAAGTCTCACATGTGGTAGCCATTACATAACTACTGATTGTCTGTTAAACAAAATAAGTTAGTCCTAAAATGGAGCAATAAAATAACAGAAAATATACTGTCAGTTAGTTGGCATGCTGACAGTTTGAGACAGACAGGATGGTAAAAGCCACAGCATCTGTATGATCCAGATGTTCAAATAAACAACTAAAGGAAGGCAGGCACCCAAGGTGTTCGATGGGCGATACTGACAAACTGTTTGCTTCTATCTAAAGCACCGATCAGCTAAACTTTTAATTCCATCTGCTTTATGGCGACTGAGATGATCTCTGACCTCAGTTCTGGTTCTCTGATTTTAACTTTAAAGTATATACAACATTTGTGGTGTGTTTAACATAATATTTTACAAAACTATAATAAAGACCACAAGTTTGGTCGTATTGACAGCAAATGATTGTAAGAAATTATATAGCAACATAATCTACATAATATATTTTGATCATATCTATTATTTTAACATATACTTATTTAACATATGTTATTAGTGGGGTGAAGTAAAGTTATAAGTTTCACTAGTTAAGCCATGGAACCCCTTAGCATACACTATCGGAGGAAAAACAGAGCTGAAAAAGGGAAACGAGATAAATAAACAGCATAAAAGTGATGAGGAGACCGACAAAAAAGAATGGGAGAGTGGATAGAAGCTGAAAGAATTATTTCGCTATTCAAAAGCTTTTTTTTTCTCACATTTTCTGACAGCCCTGTTTAATTCACTTTTTTTTAAGTCGCTTCAAGAGATCCTGTTGTGAGGAACTCCCTTGTGTATTCAAAAAGACTTTGTCGCTGTTTGTGCACTCACAGTTTGTCTCAGCATATTTCCCCCAGCTCATTTAGAGTTTTAAAAGTCGTCTGTATAATTCCACCATTTTTATCCTTCCAGAGTTGTATACACAAAAGTATTTATTTATTCCGCCCATATCTGTGTAAAAGACCTCTAAATGTAGTTCCGTAATATGATCAGCTTATTCAGATATACAGTAGATGCTACATTACCGACTGTTTTTGCTGCAGTCGGTAATGTACAGTAGCAAAAAACATTTCTACTGTTATTATACTTAAATGTTGTGAGAAGTAAGAATCACATCTGTCCACTGAGCCTAAAACTTCATCCTAAAAATCCATTCATCAGAGAACCGACATTTTTGTTGAGTAAAATGTTTGCTTGTTCACTATAAAATCCAGCACCAGGCTGAGAAGCCTAATCACTGAAGTAGGCACTAATCGCCAGTTTTTTGTGCTCTTTTTAAAAGTTAAAGGGGAAAGAAAAAATTAAGAAAAATTCTCTCATTAGCATGCCATCTGCATACGCCTATGCTTAGTTGTGTGGGAGTTGCAGACGTGAAGAAAATAACCCAGTGGTATTATCAGAATAATCTGATTTTGCTGATATTACATTAAAAAGAAATAATTGCCAGTTAACCCCTTGCAGATTGCCTAGGGCAGGTTTGGGTTCCACTGCATTATTTGATATACACTATGAGTTCAGAGGAATAGCCCAGAAGCTATCCAGATGGTGGAGATATTTCTGTTCATGTCAATCTATACTCCTTCATTTTTCCTCTTTTTAAAGCCCTGTGTCTGAGCTCTCCCGCACTCTTACATGACCTTTTCAAAGGAAAGTATGTAATCAAAATATAAATTTGGTGTACCAAATTAAAGATGAAATAAAATGCTGAGAATAAATACCATTGCAGTGTGAACACTGCAGGTCCCTGAAGGTGGACCCTGTAAAGTGCTGTTCTGGAGAGATGTCTATGTAGCGTCCCTGAGGATGGTGGCTTATGGCCTGTAACCACATGCAGTGCAGTAAGCCAAAGTGACTTGTCGAGCAAGTGGGTATTGTTCTCAGTGTGAAGATCAGCAGTCTACTGTATATGCACTTCAGAAAAGACAACCATGCTTCATCTTTGCTAACTAGCTTCAGTAATATGTGATAGGAACAAGACCTATTGGGAAGTGAAATTAGTTAATAATGTCAAGAAGAAACTCTTTTTCCAGCATGATAATTTCTGTATAAAGTCTTTTTATGTTCTCATATTGTCCACGACTGAGGAGTTATTTTTGGAAGTTTTCGTATACTCTTACATTCTAACAAGAGTGTGTTGCATGGAGAATTTATGGCTATTCAATCTTGCAATCACATAATACTAGGGCATGTGCTTTTTTGTTGCATTCTTAGTAACCAGTTTTAAAGGGAACCTACTGTATATGCAAAATTCACTTTATCATTTTTAGACATTTAGATATGACTCCAGTGTGCATGTACAAATGAAGGTTTTGTATTGTCTGGGACAATACAAGTCAATTAGACTTTTCCCCTACTTTTCTCATTGGCTTGTTGCTCAGCTCTGTTCTTCTCTGGTGGGCTGGGATCAGCAGTAGCTCATTTACAGTAAGTAGACACTGAAATGACATGTATGGAGGAGGAGTGTACATGTACAAGTACATGGAGTTTGTTTGGTAACCCTGGGTGATTGAATGATATATACAGCAATATACACTTCTCAATAAAATTAAAGTCTTTGTTTTAGAAAAAGATGTTTTAGTACATGGTTCATATAACTGAAACTCTTCAAAACTGCCAATATGACCAAATAAATTACAAACTGAACAAAACTGGGAGTACACATGAATGATCGGCTGCTGAGAGCAATTGGTTTTCCTCCACTGTTTTATTGACATACAGCTCACTGGGATTCACTTTGTCTATAAGAAAATCACCACAAATTGATCCATCTCTATTTGCACATAAATGAAAAAAGAAACAGCCTTCCACCTGACAGGTCTGATTTCAGTAAAATTTTTCAGGGTGAATACCGTTGTCCACTGGATTCTTGATCACATGTTCTGTTGTTTAAATGATCATCAAAAAGCTTATAATAATATACCTGCTTAAGCTCTGATTAGTTCAGGTATCATATACAAATATTGTAATGTTTAAAAGTAGAGTTCCTAAATCATGAAAAGGGAGCTGGGTGAAAGATTTTTGTAGGTTGCTATAAATTATTTTTTGCCCTGCCATGATGTTTTAAAAAGATTCTGGTGGCTAAAGCTATTTCCTTTGACCCATGTAAGCCCATAGTGACCCCCACTTGTGTTCTCAGGTCACGACTGTTTGATGTAATGTCCAGTGTTAGTGTCTGCTGGGACCGCAGTTAATGAGACCAGCCGGTCATATCCATCCTATGCTCCATTAGTCTGGCTACACTGCCCAGCCAACCAAGGCTTATTACAGGGTTCAGCTTGTGTTCTATGACCAGAGGAATTGTACACCAAATCAGCCATTTTTTTTGTGTGTGTATGAGCAATATACAACATAAATCACTAGGGATTAGGATTGCTGTCGTTTTCCATCGTGGGCATAAAGCTCTCTCTCAGGCACTCTTCATGATCCAAAAGTGAAATTGATTCAAGGGATGATTCTTTTTTTTTATTTAAACATTTTTTTTTAAATTCCCCAGCTATGTTTTATCACAGGCGAGCATACACACATACACACACCCCAAGATGTCTGCCAAAACATAGGGTTATATCTGATTATAATACACTTGTGCAATACTTCTTTTCATTTACAATACAGTTCTAGTGCAATATGGAACTTACAGAAATTGTGTGCCATAGTTAATTCTATTCTATTTTACTTCTATTTATGGTTATTTTTCTTAAAATTTTATTTCTTTAATTAAATTTTTTCCTGTCTAATATATATTTTTTCCTAATCTAATTTTTCCTTTCTTATCGGTATATTAATCAGAGCAACTGTATAACCAAGACAAAGCAATATCCCTCTGGGATTAATAAAGTTCTTTGAATCTTGAATCTTGAACATCAACATCGTGCAGACTACCTAGAGGATCATGCACCTCACCTTGGGGACCAAAGGCCAGCCCGCCTGGTCTAATCCCACAGAAGAAGCCAATGCAGTAATTTCCAACTCTCCAGAAAAAGTCAATGCTGGCCACAATATAAACACACTAGTGCACCACAGCCCAGCACACAGGGGCCCAGGCTGCTGACCCGGCCAACAAACTGCCCAGATCCCAGTCTGATAAAGCAGCCATTGATTGCACCAGATAAATAAGTCCGATTCACAAGGGCCACTAACTGTAACACACAACACCCAAAGGATCTGTTGAAAATGTCGTGATGCCACCCCCAAAGGTCCTGCGAAACAACAGCCCAAGGGACCAGACCCACCTGAGTGGCAAAAGGGAAACCCAAATCCTTGGTGTGTTATTGTAATGTTAATGGGTTTAATGTTAGATCTTACCATGTTCACATTACTTCTCAATATTTAATTGAGAAATAAGTTTTGTGGGAAAACTTGAAGATGCATTTCATATTAAAAATGCCATATTTGATATCTGTTAGTTTGACCTTATAAGTCACAGACTGATAAGGCAAGAGTCATGACCCCTGACAGAAAATTCACCAGTGTGGAAATAATGCTACAGACAATTTTTTTGAGGAAAGTAGCCACATTAGCTCTGAAATGGCTTTAACAAATCTCAGTCATTCTTTGTCTTACAGTATTATTATAGTGCTAAACTGTCCAATTGTAGGTAATTAATAAAATAATTTTATAAGCCTCTTAGCTCAAATAATTGGCTCCAACACAGAATTAAATATATTTTTTTTAAACTGAAAAACTATTTTTATATGTGTCATATGGAATGAGGTCATAACTGTAAAACTGTTCGTTTATATATCTCTGCCAGTTTCTCTCTATTTTTCTCATAACTGCTATGTAAAAATCCACAATGGATTAATTTTCATGATGGTTTGATATTGTTTGCAGTGTGCCTTCATTATAATGAGCTCACCATCAGCATCGTGGGGTTTACAGGTGGGGGTACACTATGCAGCACTTCCACATTTATAATGCATTAAAAACTGCACAGGTGTTGTCTAGGAAATAGCACAGGAAGACCTCCATTGTTTTCAACATATTGCAACATATTGCTTCAACAACTGAACAGAAATGTATTTTATTAAAAATCATTAGTCCCAATTTAGTCTCAAATAATATCAATAGTAAATATACTATCAATGTATACTACCAATGCCAAAAACAAAAGAAATTTTGTCTCTTAGTGGCATAGCCTCGGGATGTACTGTACCTGTGGACTGGTGGAAACCTGACTGAATTCAGGCTCTAGCAGAATAAACCTGTTGGACATCTTTATCCATTAGCCTCTCGTGCTGTAACCACATCTACCTTATCATGAGCAGAAACACAGCTCTGAAAGGCAGCAGTTTTCATTACGGCATTGTGGCCTGGAACAGAGATAATGCGTGAGAATTGCTGTGTCTGACCTTTTTTATTTCCTGACATCTTAAAAAAGCATATTAGCATAGCAGGATTAGCATGGATCAGACACGCCATCAGGCTCTAGGGAAGCAGAGCTAAAACTGAATATTACATATCTATTCTATGCAGCAAAATTATGGTCTTGCTTGGAAGGCTTTTTTTTTTTTTTTTTTGCAAGCGCATCTGGAAACAACAGGGGAAGCTGCAAGAATAAATAAAGAGAAGACGACAGAGGCAAATTTAGCATACTCCTGCTGTGAATAGTTTCAGCGTGATGGGCTTGTTTTCAGGAGAATTTGTTCTCTCGTCTTACAAAAAGCTTTGGCACCAACTGATTTTTCTTTATTTCTCTAATCTTAAAGTGTCTTAAACAGTCACTACTGAACTACAGTGCTATGTTCATCATCTTCTAGAATTTAAGTTTGGAGTATTGTGAGTTTTATGACAAGATCAGGTTTACTCCCAGATGACCTACATTTGCTTGATTTTGTTACTACAGAACTCTGTGTCCATGATAAATCATGATGTGTCCTGCCTTCAAAATCATGATGTTTGTTCTGGCAATTTTTAATGGTTGACCTGTTAGTGTATCTCTTTAAAATGCATATTTTGTTATGAAAAAAATGACTGAGGAAGATATAATTGATTCTGTTTAAACACTTAGCCTCAAGGTCACTGCAGAATGCAGACTGTCATAAATGCTTTTTTTCTCTTTCTTTTTTCAATCCTTCAACTGTATGGATGCTTAAAATACTTAAAGCCACATAAACTCTAATGCATCAGTGAAAGAAAAAAAACTGTGCAGCAGGTTTAAAATCAAAGTTACTTTGATCTGAGCACTGAGTTAACTCCTCTGCCAGTACAAGCACAGAGAATATTTGTCCCAGGGCCCAGTTAATTTTTTGGAGCCTGTGGATGCCACAACAGCAGCTCATCAGCACTCGCACCACTGGCAATGAAGTGTCAGCATCTTCAGAAAAGCCCTCTCGAGGCAAGTTGCTGCAAAGTAAGAACCCCCCACAGCAATTCTCATTGCCTTGACAAAATGATGTTCGGGTGCATTGCTCAGACCTTGAAAAGAAACACAATCAATAATTCTGTGTTAGATAGTAGCCAGGATACAGTGTGATGCTGTCATGGGTTCTCACTGGGCACTGGTGGCTTGGGACTTGGTTCCCATCATCATGTCCTCTGTTGTCTTCATGTTTTTTTCTGTTTAGCTGTTTCGTGTTTTACACCAATTAGTTAGTATTCAAAGAGCTTGCTTTTCATGCCTCTTGTTTCGTTTGCTTAGCTAAATCACTATTTGATTTCACTGCATTTGTAAATATGCGTATGATAATAAAGACTCGCCTACATCTGTATACTCAGCTCCTCTGTTTGGGTGAAGTAGGTGCGGAGAGTCACCGTAATGCAGACTGTCGCATACTATTGTTTGGTACAGTGAATTTTCCCCATTGTGAGAAGTCGATGCTTGTACAGTATATGCCAAGATATTCTCCTCTCAAACAAGGCACTTGAGGTTTATGCACATCTTAAACATCTATGATGAGGTACAGTTAAAACCCACTGGGTTATTTCATTGGTTATGGTTCTTCAATGAAGGTTGACATATCTGTGAAAAAGTTTAAGCCTCTCTAAGCTTTTTTTTTTTTTCGGGAGGCAGCTACACCCAAGGCAATGGCCATTTAATCAGCAGGAGTGAGAGATCACCTAGCATTGTGCTCCAAGGGAAGGCAGACTGCACAGAGCACCATGGTTTTCGGAGTGAGGCTCACCACACAACAAGGGGCTGACTAGACTGAAACCACCTGAAAGAGTAGAGTCAACAGGGTGGCACCCAGCACCAGGCTCAAATGAAAGGGTCAAGTCAGCGGGCCAGCTCCCAGCACAGAGCTCCAAGGCGAAGTCAAAAGCACTGATCTCCTGTGAAAGACTGAGAGCACAATGTCACTTCCAACCATGCATCCTGTTCAGCAGACTCTGCAGGGCAACCTGGAGGTTTCCACAGCCTCCCTCACTTCCTTGTTTCCCACACAGCATCCAATAGAAGTCAATCTGACAATCTCCATAGCTCAGAGTCCTGCACAGGTTGACAAGGTGGCCTTCAATGCCAGATTCCGATCATGCCCTGCTATGTCTAAATCGTGCTCTGCTTGATGCCATGCTTCGCTTGAATCTATAATGTCCAGATTATCACATGCTTTGCATAAATTGTGCCATGCTCTGCCTGATTCATGCACTCTTTTCTGGTGGATTCATGCTCTGTGGTGTCTCCTAGCTTCAAAAACATCCTGTCAGGAATACCGGACAACTTTGAGGACAACAATCTTCCTCAACCAGCCAGCCGGCTTTGAAAACAACCTTCCTCAGCCAGCTTCTTTGAGGATGTTGTAATGGCACACACATGACTTCAAGAAGAATGTGCTCTCACTGAAGCCTGCCTTCAAAATCATGATGTTTGCTCTGGACCCCTGCTTCAATAATGTCATGGTTGCTCTGCACTCTAGCCACAAGAGTATCATACTTGCTCCACATCCCAGCTTTGCACCATAGCTTTAGGAGCATGATGCTTGCTCTGCACCCCAGCTTCGAAATGTCATGATTACAGTCATGTGGTTCCAGCTTTGTGCCTACTCCAAGCCCCAGAGTCCAAGTTCTCAGTCCAAATCCAGCCCAACAGCATCTTAACACCCAATCCAGTCACCTTGCCAAGTGCCAACTCAATTCCCTAGTCCAGCTCAAAGTCTGTGACCAAGTCAAATCCTGACCAAGTGACCATGCCAAGCCAAACCACAACTCCTGTGTCATGGTCAGGCTCCCACACCAAGAGCAGCACTGATGCCCAGGCCAACCTATGTCCCAAATCCCAAGCAAGGCATCACATAGTACCTAAGTTGTTTTACAGTCCCACGTCAGGCTCCCACCTGGCTCCATGTTCTATATCACACCCTTGTCCTCAAAGGTACCATGCCACCTGTAACTTGGGACTTCTATATAGTGTTGAGGACACTTATTGTCACATTTTCCTTTATTTCCAGCATCTTGTGTTCTCTTGTCTTCCCAGTTTTCTGTTAAACTGTTTTGTGTTTTATGCTAACTAGTGTCAATATGATGATATGATGACAAATATGATTATATAATCATTATTGACAATAAAGACTTGCCCATTTGCACCCTCAACGCAAATTTGTTTTAGGACAACATTTTGAGAATCTTTTAACATTAGTATTGCAGCATTCAACCCATCAATCCTGTTTCATTTTTATGGCTATGTCACTATAGTAAAATAAATATGAGGTTACCATTCTCAAAAGGTGTGTAATGTGTGTGAATTTCCGTTGAAGGTTTCTGGACTGAATTATAGTAATTTCCGAAAGACTACTAGTATTAAATTCGATGTAATTATGATAAAGCTTGCTCTGAACCAACAGAAATCACATCCAATATCTCATAACCTTCTTATAAAAATGAAATTAAATTATCAAGTTGGAAAATTCATATTATCCCTGATAGGCATGCTGCAGGCTGTGATGTCATGCTTCCTCTTTTACATATTCTCTCAAAGTTTTTGTGAAGAGGAAAAAATAAGGCAGATCTGACAAAATTAAAGTCCTCGGTGCTCATCTCCCTCAATGGTTTGCCAAGCATCAGGGGAGGGGCCAACATGAGAACCCCCAGCATCTGTTCCCTAATCTAGTAGACACTACTCTCCCTTTTGTTTTTCTTTTCTTTTATTTATTCATCATCAAACACTATGTTTGTAATTGCCTAAAGGCTATTCATTATATCAGGAGACATTCCAGATGCCTGTGCAGAAAGGCAGAAAATGGAGCATGGATCATGCTGTGATCTGTATTCACACAACTGAGCAGTGCATTTATACTCTGATGAGGCACCACCATGCAGATGTGAACTCTTTTTGTGTCGAGTACAGTCTAGGCTTGGAGCAGGTAGAGAGGGATAGAGGAGTGGAAAGAGAAGCTTGATCAACTTATATCAAAGGTTTTAATAGAAAGAGCGAGCCGTTTTGTATCAGTATTTAGGGTGAAGGTTTAATTGGATGCCAGGTCTCCTCTTTATTTTACATTACAGCAAGTACTTTACCCTGACTACTGCACTAGTGTGACATTCTTGAATCTAAGTGCCTACAGAGTATCTCATGGGGAGTGTGTTTATGTGGTATTTAGATACAACATTATTTCCCAAAGCTGTTTATTTATTGAAAGCACCTTTGCCTGAATCAACTTCAAATATTAAAACTATAAACTCAAATCAAATTGTTACTCCAGTGGTCTATTACATGGTACATTCACTATGCAGCATCCCCTACTCAAATGGCCAAATCGTTTTATTATGACGAGACATGAACGAAGAAAACTAAAATATGTATAATACTGGTAGCACAAACGGAATTACCTTTATGAACCCACTGTGTAATAACTTGTTAGTGATACTCCATGAAATTGTTCCATAATTATGTTCTCAGTTTTTATTTCTCACACTACAGTATGTACAGTATACTGACAGTATTGAGAATTTTAATACAATTTGATTAAACATGTGTTTTTCATTGCATTGAAACATTAGGATCAATGATTGGAAATTCTTTCTGAACAAAGTTGATTGTAGATAGTCTTATTTTATTTGTATTTTATTTGTATTTTTACAAATAAAAGGGTTTACAATCATTTGTATCCTGTGTTCTTTTTCAGGATCTGTGTTGTATGAATCATCATATCACACATTCACAGTGTGAATCAGAACACAAAATATGTCATATCTTATTAATTAATAATATAAACTGAATGAAACACTGGCATGACATCTTTGATTGGTATGTATGCTACATATTGACATATTTTAACAAGCATTAATCCCTGATGCAGGAATTTCAAAATATCATATTACTGATTTAAATGCCATTTCATATGCATTTATCTGTTTTACATCTGGCAAACAGAATATTTATTTAACAAAAGGCTAAATAATTATGTTACAAGAAACAGTTGGAAATTAATATAGCTTATAATGATTATTAAGAAAGTAAAAGAGGTAGAGGCAGATTACAGTAGCTGATGAGATGTTATTAAAGCAGGCCATTCATTTCATTACATTCTGTGTGGGGTTATACACTCACAGTCCTTCATTCTTCTCTGAATGGCACCTTCGTTTCCACAGTGAGACGGCCAAAGCAGAGTTCCCCAAAACACAGAGGGTCCATTGCTCTTTGCTGCACACACACTCCCACACATTCACGGATGTACCAACAAAGCACAACAACATGCAGGAAGCACACACATGCTTATGCAAATACACACATGCAACATACATTGTTAGGTCAAATATAGCGGATATTCCAAGCCAGCAAAATATTCTCCACATATTCATCACAATTGTTAAAATAGCCATGCTTTTAACACCATCTGTAGTCCGTTTAGAAACAGCACCTCAACTGGTTTCTTTCCCTGATTTTTTTTCCCATCGTATCAACTGTTACAAGGGTGCCCATGCTCTCTCTCCACCTCACCAACCTGTTATACACTAAACATGAACTTTCCAAAGCACACTGTCTCTCAAACTAAATAATGGGCCTCATCAGAAAGTCAACATTCTCAGACAGAAAGGTTTGTGCTTTAACTATCCTCTCATTGCACATGTCTGTAATAGTCACTGAATGCCTTGGAAATATATGCATGAATATAATGGGCACAGGAGATTTGTCCCTTATGATCTGCTCCCTATACACGTGAAATAGTGACCTTCCCACAAGCTGTCTACTCATTCTACCAACCACCCACTCTTCCTCCGACTGATTCATCGCTCCATCCAGTTTGGCTCCTTTCTTCAATTTGCAAGATTCTGTCGTTGGGTTACATCAGCTTATCCGGGAGAAAGTGAGAGACAGAATGAAAGTGGGTGTAAGAAAGAGACCATGCAAACAGGACTGCTTTGGGCAGGAGATCCTTGAGCCAAATCACACATTGTGTTCATTCATCACCCCACTGTGGGACACAAGTTCATTAAAGTAGTTATTGTCATGCTAAAAGTCTGTTCCTCCAAGTAAAATGTGAAAATAGGTGGTGTTTGCTTGTGTCTGCTGTGTGATTTGTGGGTATGGACTCAGCAATCAAACATCCTTTTTTTGTCTAAAAGAGAGAGAATGTTAATGGGTGCAGAAATATTATTGATAGACAGCCGATAACAGTAAATTTAAAAACATATCAACTGTCCATATTCTTTAATTTATTTATATGTGAGTCATCTAACTTTGTATAATATTAGAATTACTTACACACTCCACAATTTAACATAAATTATACTCATTAAATATGGCCAATCTCTGTGTGTGTTACAAAACACATCCCACTTTATCAGTAAAACCAACAGTGCAATAAGAGTAAATTTTTTCTGGCCAGATTATGTGGTAAGATTTTTCTAAGTGAATATCTCTAGCTGGAGCATTAGTGAGAGTAGGCACTGATATCCAGCAAGATTGCCTGGGGTGCAGTTTAGGTCAAGACTCTGTGCAGTCCCCATGAGTTTTTCCACTCTAACTATGGCAAAATATATCAGTGACTTTTCTTTATGCACATGGACAATTACAACACCTTTTTGGCAGCAGTACAGATGTGATGATTAAGTCTCCACAGATATTTGGCCATAAAGTTTATATCAATGGTCACAGGTAGCCATGCTTTTATGTGTCTTTCAGGTAAATAAATATGAACATGAACATAACTGGCCATTTAAATATGTCCAGTGACTTCTCAGGGCGGCACAGTGGTGTAGTGGTTAGCACTGTCGCCTTACACCTCCAGGGTCCGGGTTAGAATCCCGGCCAGGTTCGACTCCCGCCTCTGTGTGCATGGATTTTTTATGTTCTCCCCGTGCTTGGTGGGTTTCCTCTGGGTACTCCGGTTTTCTCCCACATTCCAAATTATGCGGGTTAGGCTAACTGGCATTCCCAAATTGTCCGTAGTGTGTGAATAAGTGTGTCTGTGTGTGTGCACCCTGCAAATTGGCACCCTGTCCAGGGTGTGCCCCGCCTCGTGCCCTAAGTCTCCTGGGATAGGCTCCAGGCCCCCGGCGACCCTGGATACAGGATTAAGCGGTATACACGATGAGAGAGCGAATCACAAAGAAAGCATTAAAGCCATAGAACACACTGCACAGTCTAGCACTTGTTTACTGCTAAATAGAGTAATCGTACATACTGTTTTGCTGTGGCATTTAAAGTTATTGTGAAACCACGCTCAATCTATTCTATTCTAAGTTACATGAACATATTGAATGGATTACAGGTTAAATATATCAATTATAGTTTGAATGGAAAAAGTGTATAAAAGACAAAATGCTGCCACACAAAATGCGCTCACACACTAACGGAATCAGTGCTTTCTGACAGAGACTCTAGATCTTTAACAAGGAACCTCTCTAAAGACACTTGCTTTTGCTTTACGCACATGCACATGCACACACACGGATGTTGACTATACGAGTGACGCTCAAGCACTGAGACTGAGCATGGGAGACGATTACCCATAATCCTGCAACGCACAAGAGAGAAGAACCATTGGCTCAGTTGTGATCATTTGACACTCGGCAGACAAAGCGCATGCTAAAAAATATCAAGCCCTGCTTCATCTTGCAAAACACTCGCAGACTAAGTTACTTGCAATCCAAGGTTCCACTTTAAATGTTGGTCAACTCACGTTGTAGCACCATTATAAATTTGATAATATTCCAGCAAATCAAAGACTGGACTAGGTGTTTGTTACAGTAGATAAGAAGTGTATTAGTTTACAACATTATTTTATTTTTAACATAAGGTAAATTTTATGGTGTATGAAACTTACTTTAAAGTATAGAACGCATTGTCAAGGTTTCATTGCTTACTATAATCTTATATATTTCTAGTATGTGTTTAGTATAATTCTACATACTGTACATTTTTCTCCAGTTTCTATCAGCTATAATCACTGCTTCAGGTTTAATTAACTAATACAGTATCTCTCAAATAGGACTGTAAATGAATGTATCTGTTTAGTGAGTAGTTTATATTTTATTGTTTTAGTGTGTTTGTGTGTAAAGTACTCTGGCTCCCATGAAGACCATCACTGGAAAGCAGGGCCAAAACCTACCTCTACTGCATTTAGAGTTAACAGCCTCAGAAATCACCAACCATAGATATCAACTGTTCAAAGGAGATTATTGTATAATTTGGATGCCTTCAGCATTGTTTTACAGTGTAGAAAAAAATCAAAATCAGGAAGCAACATGTAATTAGAAGGTGTGTCCAAAGTTTTGACTGGAAGTGTATATACAGTATATAATACATTATATATAAGATTATATATAATGTATTATTGTAGTTAATTTAATCGTAACATGTGATGATAACGCACACACTAGCCATTAATTGCAGGGAATTATGAAAGCCGATCAGAAAGAGGTAGTGGAAAAAGTACCCACCTCCAATCTCTGACTGGCTGGTATTTTACCTACTCTAGTCTCTCATTGGTTAGTATTGTTTCTCCTCCAGACATATATATATATATATATACGTATATTTATTTATTTTTCAAATAGTTATGATTCATATAGATCAAAATTAATTTTATATAGTTAAACTGAATATCAATAAACATGCATGAAATGCACATTAATAAATTCAGTATAACCACATTCTTGCTAGTGCTTGCTAGTTGCTTCAGGGACACACGTTAAACAGACCCTTCAAGGGTCCAGGGTTTGATCATGAGTTCTAGGTAATATTAGGTCAGAGATTTTACATGTTCATTTGTTACTATTTTCGATTTTACCAGAGTCGTCATGATAGGCTCCAGATTCAATGTGATAATAAACAAAATAATCCATCTAGTGGGGTTAAAAAATAATAAATGAATAAGGCATTTCTACACTTGGCTGGTAAACTAAAATATAAATAAGAGTTTGTGTGCATAGAGTTTCTGAAAAAACAGGTCTCTAAAATCCACAGAAAAGCTCACTACAGTGCAGATGCACACACACACACACACACAAGTAAACAAGCTTTAGTGGTGAACAAATTTAATTATGGAATAATATATAGTTGACATCTGCTGATCCCCACACAGTGGCTAGTCAATGACGGCTGCCCTAACTGCATTATGTATGAGAACAAAATGGTTTAGGCTTAATAACTCTGTGTGTGTGTGTGTGTGTGTGTGTGTGTGTGTGTGTGTGTGTGTGTGCGCTAGCATCTGCAATGTTTTTGCCATCTGTGTGTTTATGTATGTATTTACGTGCATGTGGGTTTCTCTATTTCCGACTCGATCCTGCACTCTGCTTTCTCTTATTCTGTCTCTTTCATTATTTATTTCTCCCTCTAGCTTCACTTGACAGATATTTTGTCAGGCTGTGTCGAGGGCTAAATAATTGCCTCTATATTTTTCAAATTGATTTTGGTGTGCACATTTAATACAGTGCTCACTGCAGAGTCAGTGGGCCTTTGTTTTCTTCTGTCTTCATACAATGGGGGAAAGATAAGCTGGGCTAATTCCGAGTCTCATTACTGGGTGTGTTTAGTGTGCAAACACATTTAATAAATGCTTGTTTATATCAATTTTGTAAGCACTTTCATATTGATTCACTGGGAATTGGTGGCCACTGGCCTAAATCAATGAAACACTACACATGCTGAGTGTAGTTGTTGCACTGCACTGTTTATTGTTTCTGTGCTCATACTCATCCTCCACAAGCAATTTGCATTGCGGTATTGGCATGCACACACTCTCCTTTTACCCACACCTTCAGCCTACACTATAGGGGTGTCTGTCTACACCTAGTGTAGACTTGCAAAAGAACACCTGAATCATGAAAGAGAATGATTAAAATATATGTATATGGGATTTATTTACTACAATTTATATGGTAAGACGGTGTCATGTAGGTGTAATTACATTTCTTCACTGTTGTAGCCTTATCTCTCTGCTTAATTTCACAGTGAAGGCTCACAAATACCACCAAACAATTGCGAGTGATAGGAGCAGCAAAAGCCAAGCCTTACTGACATGGCCTGAGTTTGAATCCTGGTAAGGGTACTGGCTTAGCTGCTGGGAAAAAGAATGTTCTAGTACAGGCATGGGCAAACTACGGCCCGGGGGCCACATGCGGCCCGTTAAATGTTTTGATTCGGCCCGCCAAACTTGAAA
>JAQMYK010000036.1:18844446-18863281 GCA_030014345.1 Clarias buthupogon
ATTACTCCACGTTTGCACTTTACCCTTTGACCCATGCCATCTATCTGCTCCTGTTCCGGCCCCTTTGTCAAATGTTAAAACTCAATGTGGCCCACGAATCAAAAAGTTTGCCCACCCCTGTTCTAGTATGTTCATTTGTGGATATATTTCACTCACTCTCTCTTACTCATTCTCTACACCTAATCCTTTACTGCACATGGCTATTGGGCACAAGGGTGGAACTCGGGGCACAAGGCAGGATACACTCTGGATGGGGTACCAATCAATTGCAGGACTCAAGCATGCACACACTTTAGACACAATTTAGAAATGTCAATTAACTTAATCTGCACGTCCTTTAACTCTGGAAGGAAATAGGAGTACTCACTCACCAAGCACGAAGAGAACAGGAGAGGAAACTCTATGCACACAAACTCGAGGAATGACTTGAACCCTCAAACCTGGTCCCTATAAACAAATGTTGCATTGGTCCAGCGTCATTTTATCAAAACAAATCTAACATAAAGCCTATGTGTCATAAATTGCCAAATTAACATTGCCAGAAAATTTTGACAGCCAGAAGTTCCTGTTCGGTATGAGATCCAGAATTTACAACATCTACCTCCAACTGGTCGTTGTTCTATGACTGTGCATTAAGTGTGTATTATGAAATTCCTTCCTTTGTCCTGTTTCATCAGCTTGCTGCTGTTTCACCACCCTACTGGATAGTGGTTAATACACAAAAGAAAGACTGAATATAGGCCCTGACTCTGGAGAGCCAGAAATAAGGACAGCTGCTAAAAAAGCTGCTCGAAAAACAGAAAGAGCAAGAGGAGAAAATTGTGTGGATGAGGAAGGCGATACAAGGGAAATGAATCATGAAGATTATATATTTTAGCCGGTCATCTGTTAACTCTTTGCTCGACACGTTTGCATTACTCTTACAAGGTTTCTCTTCTTTTGGATCTTAACAGGAGCAGTAAAAGCAAGTGTCAAAGTTACAGAAAGGCAGGCGGAAGATTACATAAAAATAATAATAAAAAAATAAGGAATCGGTCACTGAATACCGTGCCTGAGCTGAGAGCAAGAGATTTCCTGTCAAGGAGGAGAAGACAAGGTGTTCGGACAGCAGAGGACAAGGTAAGAGAGTGCATAAGAGCATTCGCTCTGGATATCATTAATGAGACGCTATAAACAGGTTGTCTGTCCACACACTTTCTTGCCGTCATCACCAGATGCTTGTAGTGTGCTCTGTTCTAACACACAGAGGGAGGGTGAGCGAGAAAGAATGAAGACTGAGTCTTTTATAAAACGAACAAAGAACAGTGTGTTTAGCGAGTGTGAAAAAGAAAAATATAAAGAATAAGAAAAAAGATAGATAAGAGGTTTTAAGGATACACAGTGAGAAAATCACTCCTAAAACCTGGTCATTATGTTAGTGACGAACATACTGTATGAATGGATTTAAGCGTGTGGCAGTCAGGCACCCTGCAGAATAAAAGCTTTAATACTGAAGAAGAAAATTGTGCACTCATTAATATTATTTAAGCGCAAATAAAATATGCCTAACAGCATGATTTTTGTCAGAAACATCTTCAAGCAGCAGTCCAAAGCAAGATGCCATGTAGGGTAGGAGAGCAGCTCATCACATTCATCTGAATAAAATTCTACTGTTGCTCTGTAGACAGTTGCCTAGGAATTTGTCTAAAAAGTAGATCATACAAATAAAATGGCAGCTTCTTTTGCCAGATTAAACATGAATGTAAGCTATCTGAGTGCAAACTGACCGCAGTTTTGACCCAAAATCCATTTCATTGTGTTTGAAACCACCAACTTCACATACAGTGTAAAACGTCCAGCTCTACCACAACTCTTGATTGCTCCAGCGATGACTGACAGGCCTTTTCTGGCTGTTTGAACCATAATTTAGAAAGTGGAAAATGGATGAAAGAGAAAACATCAGGCTAGCCTTTGAGTATATGTTGCGGAAGAGGGAGGGACAGCAACAGAGACAGAGAGAGGAACGGGGGTTGGGGGGGCAAAGGGATGGACGCATTTGTAGGCGTTCATAATTTGTCAGAACTTCCTGAAGCGAAGAAGTAAACACAGATCAACCTGCCAGACAGCGGGCCACAGGGAGAGAGAGAGAGAGAGAGAGTGAGAGAGGGAAAAGAGAATAGAGCATTTTAAGTTTTAGTGATGTGGACAGCTCTTCCACCATTCCTGGGAGATTTTCAGCAAAGCTCATCTCCCCTTCTTTCTGTCTTGTTGTCATTTCCCTGTTTTTCCTCTCACACCCTCAGCATAGAACCAAAGCCCAGGAGAAATTAGTCCCTTCCACTTATGCAGAGTGTTGGATCCGATGCCACGCTCCTTTCTCCCTCCTGATGTATGATTCTACACAGGCTCTGAGAACTGATGGTGCCTCTGAAAGCAGCCACCCCTGTGGTTTATAACAAGAAAACATGTTTTTTCTCTATGTTCAAAAGTACAACGCCTGGCGTTTTAAGAGGTAAAATAAAGGTTATCCCGTGCATATGCTGTCTGTGTAGTCTTCAAACTAATTTTGACGTTTGTGTTAGTCACTGTGAGGAGGGGTGTAAATAGTTGACAGATGGAATTTGAAGTTCCAAGGCTGCTTTTGACTTTCTGTCTATGCATGATGGTTCTGCTATAAATCGTAAGTACAAAGGCAATGTGGCAGTCATCTGTTCTAACTGAGTGGCTTTGGGAACTACAGCACATTTGTATCCTTCAAACGACAGTTGGTTTGTCTACAGTTCGATTTGTCATATCTAGTTTTTTTCTCCATATTGTGGATTTTGAATGATGATTACACTTCATCTACATGACATTCACTCTTATCTTTATGTCTAACTAGCAGAAAAGACAGGCTACGTAGATCAAACAACAAAGTGCATAAAGTTGGCCCGTAGCCAATATCTAATGCATATATTGAGAGAATGTATCTTCACATCCGTTTCATATTCCAGTTCTGTAGCGTAGATCTAGGGATTAGAACAGCCTCTGTACAATGAATTTATCGATGCATAGGGCATCTCTTCTTTTGATGACATGCTCGCTTTGAAGTACTTAGAGCTTTTTCAAAGGATCATCTCACAACAAGTGCATTGAAGACTTTTCCTGTTAGGTCAGGGGGAAAAAAATAGCATGTGTCGTGGTGGAGGGGCTCATGCCTTTTCCCTTCCAGGCTATTTATTAGACATGCTCTGAGGCTCCAATTATGAGGCGCAGCTAAACCTCATGTTTTCTGATACTCTAAGGTGAGAAAGCGCTGTGTTTTTGTGCTCTTGTAGCGATGACAGCACTTTGTCTCTGTTAAAAAGTATCCTTTATGTGGATTTCTTTTAAAGGTTTAATTTTGCACATGATTTTCTCAGTGAATAGACTATTATATGCTCCTCCAAATTGAAAATCTGGGATTGCACACTTCAGTGAGCTACATTAAGTGATTAATCTTTGTTATTAGACTTTTTAATGATAGGGTAAAGGATGGTTAAT
The DNA here is from genome assembly GCA_030014345.1 of Clarias buthupogon. Classification (NCBI taxonomy): domain Eukaryota; kingdom Metazoa; phylum Chordata; class Actinopteri; order Siluriformes; family Clariidae; genus Clarias; species Clarias buthupogon. Next base: position 18,847,948 of record JAQMYK010000036.1, read on the forward strand.
ACAAGGATTTTTGCCATGGAATCAAGCGACTCACTTAAAGCTTATAATGTTAAAAAAAAATAGACACAGCTACATTATAATTCATGACCTTTCTAAAAATTCATCTGGAATAAATGATTTAAAATATGCATAGCTCCTGTTACATTTTTACACTCTTTGAGAAATGGTAAATATGTATTCTTAACAGCCATGCCAGACTTTGTCTTCATGTTCAATACTGCCTACACTGTAAAAACTCCAACTAGATAAACGTTGAATGAATTAATATTGTATTGTTGGCCCAACGTCTTGGAGTGGTATTTGTTGAAACAACAGGTAACACTGTGTTCTTGAAAATTTTAAAGACACAGACTGAATAAACTAAAAAAAAAATTGAGCCAGCAATTTACCTTCACTGAGATGCAATCACATGATATATACAGTAAGAGACCCACCCCCCTCCCCGCCAGACTAACACTACCAAACTGGCCGTTTTGTGGACTCTTTATTCTGGGTAAGTATTTATTTATTTATTTACTTTAATATGTTTCAGTTAGCTTAAAAGTATTTTAGACAATTAGCGTTAGATACGTTTGGTCGGTGTATTTCCGCTTATAGTTATTCTGAGGCACAGCGATAACATCACTGAGGTGAGCTTAGCTAACCATATACATGTTACCGCATTGTACAGGAGTTAGAGAGCTAAACATTCATAACCGTATTTATCTTTTTTCGCAATTTTGACCTGGTTTTTGCCCTGCAACAGCGTCCTGGTCCACCCCAGCACACAAGGCCACACAAGCGCTTAACTGACAAAAGTTGGAAAGGTCCCTGCGACCCTGAATACAGGATAAAGTGGTATAGAAGATGAGTGAGTGAGTGAGTGACTGAGTGAGTAGATTGGTACATCTACTAAACTTTCAAGTCAACGTGTATTAGAGCTGCAATGAAAAATCAACTTACAGTAGTTGATTAAAAGTGATGAACAAATTGGTCGTAAATTAATTTTAATTGTTGATTATTTGGTGACATCATCGCACGTTTTTCATACTAACCCTAAATTCAATTCAATTCAATTCAATTTTATTTGTATAGCGCTTTTAGCAATTGTCAAATGCTCTGGCATATAGGCATTAGCATGATGACAACATCTTCACAACTTAAAACTCCAAAAATGTGGGAGCATTTTTAACTGACTCCCTATTTCCACAGGGAACGGAAGTCCTTTCAGCTGACTATGCGCTCCTCGGATTTAATCACTGCCACTCTAATCAATGGCTGTGTTTTCACCAAGTGTGCCGTGGTCATAATAGGCTTCCTACATTGCTCCACTAAAGATGGTGTGAACAGGCTGATGGATTGAAAACAATTAAACTCACCAATCAGGTTGCTCTTTCTTTCCTTTATTTACACCAGCATAAAAATTTATTTACAGTTACGCATTTGACAGACGCTTTTATCCAGAACGACTTACAAAAGTGCTTTGAAGTTTCTGTCTCGGATAGATCCTTATACTGGGTTACTAGGATAAAATAACAGTACACAAAACAGTACAGATCAAAAACATAGAAATAATTAAGAGTAAAAATAAATCAACCAGCAAAAAATCAATGAATAAAATTATTAAAAGTAAATAATTAAATGTCAGTGACATACTACATTTACATGATATTTCAAAGGGTCACATTTTCATAGAGCCACATTTTCATATAATGAGTTTATTAAAAGGTGCATATACTAATCTGTATGATTTAGATATAATATATCATTTTTGATGATTCAAAAAAAGGTTTCTAAGTAACAATGAATTTCCCTCATGAGTATTCATATCAAGCCAACTGCCAAGTCAAAGACACAAAGATGACGAACAAAAAAAAATGCAAACATGAAGTCAGACTTGGCCAAACAGCTGTTGTACTAAAGGAAAAAAGTCTTGGTGTCAGGGGCTGCTCTGTGAATGGAGTGAGAGTCAGGTAAGTGGGAAAGGATGCACAACTGATGAGACTGCGGCTAATTAGTGTTTGTATGTTATTTCCAGTTCTTCTCAGTAAACCTCAGTGTTGGTGCTTTCTGAGCCTCTCTCTCTCTCTCTCTCTCTCGTCTACCTCTCTTCTCTTCTATTTATCATTTCCTCACAACTCACAGTAACACAGACACCAATTAGCCACATTCTTCTTGGCCTTAGCCTTACCTGACTCTCACTTCCTTCATGGAGCAGCGCTTGACCATGTCCCTACCATCACAGATTTCCACTCAGTTTTCTTAATATTTCAACTTACCTTCCATAATTGCCATCTGCCATCTCTAAAATTTATGTTTATTTATGTTTATTCATATTTATTCATCATTTATGTTTTTTTATGTTTATTCATATTTTATTGCTGCTACCTTGAATATCATTGAATTTAAAAATAAATACCCTTTCTATATTTTCTATATTTTAGTTATGTTTGGAGTCAGTAGAATGTTCATTTAATGTTTATTAAATGATGATTTTTGATGTAAGTATTCAGTCTTTATTGTTAGTTCACAGATGCCTTAATTGTGTGAGCTAAATTTAAAAGCACATAGCTAAACAAGAAACAATGAGTAAATGTGGGATGAGTTATTTGAATAGTCAAATCTTCGCTCTAATAATTGATAAATTATCAATTAGACTATCAATACTGTAATACTGTCACCCTACAACGTACACATGTATATTTGAGTTGCAACTTTATCAAATGCACTATTTGAGTAAATTACAAACTTATGGGCCAGAGTGGTAAAGTGCATCTGCAAATTGTAAGTTTGAATCCCGAGTGATGCTATAGAAAGAGCTGAGCTCTCTTAGACGGGATGGATGGGAGGCACAAAAAAAATTTATACTTTTGCATCAGTCACGGACGTGTGTGAGCTCCAACACAAGGATAGCGCTGTCCTCGGAGTATGTTACACCGCTCCCAACGGCGTGTGAGTGAGCAGTTCAAAAAGAGGAGGCATGTGGCTTGGAGGAATCATACGCCCTCCATGATTGGTAGTTGTAGCTCTGATGATGGGTGGAAAATTGGCTGCGACTAAATTAGGGTGAACATTTTTTTTTATTATTAAATCTTAAATTTTTATTTCTTTTCTATATAGCATTTCATACATTCCCCCATTGTATAAATTATGAAAGAATGTGTGATTTACTATCTATTTTTGTTTCATATGTGCACTGAAACCACACATTATTCTCTTCTATTCTTACAATATGTCAAATTATATTTTATTATGTTCTGACATAAGTAATTTTCCCTACTTTACAGTCACAAAAGTATATTCTGTCCCACTTCAAAATGTTTGCATTTTGATTGTGAAGCTCAAGCTTAAAGCTGGTGAAGGGAGAAATAGGGGAGAGTGCAGTGCAGAGAGTAGAGTCACTTAATGGAACAGAATGCACTGAGTTGAGAAATGAAACGGGTGTACCTGGTAAAGCTCATCCTTTATTGCTAATGGTCTGATGTAAAACACTTAGTTTGGTCAGTAGGTAGTGGCTATTAAATGCTAACTAGATTATGGGGCAACGGAGTAGGTAGCATTGTCACCTCCAGGGTCCGGTCCTGAGCTCAGGTTACCATCTGCATGAAGTTTTGCATGTTCACCTAATGTTCCAGTACCTACATTTACATGGACATTCTTCAATCTAAATGAACTCATTCCCTATAGAGATTCTAACTTAACTGTACTGTATATATGGATGCTGATCAGATAAGATATGCGTTTACATGCTCAATGCCATTAATCAGAATAAAGCTTTTTTGACACGTGCATTGTGGTTCTGACAGCTGTGAAGCTTTTAATCTGACAGAAATATAACAGAACAAGTATTTTTATCCAACTTTGAGGTTAGGTTAAGCTTCTCATCTTCTCCAATAAATCCCGCTTTCGGTGTTAAAAGAATTCAGTCTAATTTGTACTTGGTTAGATGCTTTATGTACAAAATGGGAAGTCAATCAATGCTTCTTACTCTGCCAGAAACCCAGTGACTGAAAGTAAAGGCAGGGTTGACAGAGGGTCTGACAGAGTTTACCAATCAGGAACAGAAGCAAAACCTTGAAGTCATCTAGTGTTACCCACACATGGGCCAAACATGGGCAGAAGGAAGATATTTATTCCGACAAAAGAGAAACGATCAGATCAAGTGTCTACATGGATAATATTTACATACTGAACAGATTGCAAACGTTTACACCAAATCAGTAAATCAGTTTACAAATCATGTTTACATTATGCATTTTAATTCTGATTGGGATATTATTCCAAAAATATTGAAATATTGGGTCCATGTAAACACACCCAGCAAGTTACTTCCGTGCTTCTCTAATTTAATCATACAAATATGTCTGGCTATGCCAAATCACCCTTAGGTGTTACTGTTTGTGAGAATGTGCAGGTACGTGGTGCTCTACAAAGGATTGGCATCCTTCTGGATCCACCGCAAAAATTAATGAATGAAAAATCTCACAAAAAGTACACCCCCAACCACCTCCACCATTCCCATTATCATTCAAACCACAACTCACTCATCACCCACTGCCATCCTTCCAGATTTCCTTCAGACCTGTGGGAGATACTGTATTGGCAAATAATAGGTATTCTAATTCTGCACAGCAAACAGCCCACTGCTGAATGTATTTGTATAAGTCCATCTGGACACAGACACAGGAAGAGCTCATCCAACGCTGGGGATTTAGCTGTGTAAGAAAACAGGTCTATTACTCCAGTTGGCTCAAATACCATCTTTGTATGAAATATGTAAGCTGAAGGATATGTAGAAAGAGTGAAAGCAATCAGTTCCTGCATAGCCACGCTGAATGAAGAAGGTGCATTGTAATATAGCTGGCTCTTTTGAGTGGCACACTGAAAATAGGTCCAGCAGGAGTGAAATTGAGTGGTAAGAGATATCCACCCCTGAGGAATTTCACTGTGTGTTTGCAAAACGATTCACAACAGTGCCTCAAAGCCTCAGTGTGATGGGCTCTGAGGCATTGTGAGGCCAGTAGAAGAGCAGCACGGGCAGTGTGGTGGACAACAGTGTGATGGCAAAGGTGTAATACAGCAGTATATAACCTGACTCCACACACAAGAAAAAACAGAGAGAAATATCTGACAGAAGCATGATTTTCTAGTTTGATCACTGAGACCCACGTTATACTGAGAGTTCTCCTATCCCCATGAGAGAAAGACGATGTTCACTGAAGGCTTCCCATGCAAGCAATTTGCTTGTTTCTTGTCTTCCTGTTGTGTTGCGGTTATAGTTCATTGCCACCTCCCACCACTCAGGCTCGCTTAGTTCAATGACACCTATAAAACATGGTACCCCCATCTTCCTCCCCACTCCTCCCACTTTTTCTGTCTTGCTCTCACTCTTTCACATTTTTCTTGATGCAAAAGCTTCTACTCAAGATTTCTCCACTAACAGTGGCTTCCTGATCATTCTTTTTTTTTAGACCCTAAAATTTGGACCCTATTTCCTGCATAAGGAAAATAATGTTTTCTGTTACAGATTTCATGCTGTTTCTTTACAGGACACAAATATTTCCATATATTATTGTTATATAAGAGAGTATACTAAGGAAAGCCTACATGTATGTGCACTGGTAACACAGATGGTGTTCTTGTCAAATGACATCTTTAAAAGAATGCTGCAAACAGCATGTCTGCTATTAATCTTAAGTTACATTTAATATACAGTTATGATGTAGCAAATAAACACACTGTTCAACATAATGTACATACAGGAAGCCATTCTTTATTTTGTTGTTCTCAACCCAATCATACATTTGCTCACAGGAATATCTCAACAGAAATATAGAAGAGAACATTAGACTCATTTAATATTCTGTGCTGCTTTTTTAGACCAAAGGGCTTCATATTATCTAGAGTCTAGTAGGGATTGAAATCACCTGGGACCAGCTGATACAATTATCACGATACCCAGGTGCCGATTCGATTTGTATTGTGATTCTTTTAGTGTCACAATTTTATTAATATCCTGATTCTATATTATACATAATTTTTTATATTTTCTTACAATTCTAAGCAAATATGGCACATAGTTCCCAACTACCACCCAGGATGCAGTGCTGCCTGCAAATGTATGAATAGCTTAGAGTGTGACACCTGTAGGACTATCGAGGACAACATTTCACCCCTCAAATGCAAACATATATAAACACACACTGATCAATTTCCCCCCATCTCCAGTGTTTTCAAAACTAAGTGAATTACATAAGAGGGGGAAATTTAATAACATTGCATCAAGGGGGCTTGTCACCCAAACGACAATTTAAGCCCCCATTTAAGACAGTTTGAGCCTTTAGACATTTTAATACATTTTCAGGACCTGGGGCAAATATTTTCCAGAAAGTTATCAAATTTATAAGCCTTGCTTTGATACAGACTGAACTTACCCAGTTTAACTCGTTATCACATATGCTTTATAAATGTCAGCAAAAAGCAGCCAGTAACTACCATATCTGTCTAAAGTAAATTTCTGCAAACCATAAAAGTAAATCAACATGTCTCACATGGCAAAAGGCAATTCGTTTGCATCTTACTAAAAATCTTACATTTGCCATAAAAATACATCCCGTCTAGCATTAATTTAAAAACATTATAATGCTAAAGCCATTCTCAAATCGATGTATTGGTCATCCTCCATCAGTCTAACCAAAAACCTTTATCTACGTGAGCTTGCCTGCTGCTTCACTCCCCTGCTCTCATCCAGATGGCTTATGCTGCTGTATTCAACATCATATTGTGATGTGGGGGAGCCGCTGTTGTTGTTTGTTCCACACTGAGAAAAGGATAAGCCTCTACTCTTATGAGCTGTCACGGCTCACGCAATTGGCAGCCGATAGGTCTGGGCACATTATTTATGGTACAATATTTTCTTTACTGAGTGTGGCACAACACCATGGATGCTATTTACATATTTCTAAATGCTTAGTTAAGTTGCTTCTTCACGTTTTTTTTTCTGAATTGTCATTACATTAGTAACTAATGAACAATCATGTAATGTGTCCTAGAGAAAGTCCTAAGGCCTTGGATCAAAGATTTTACATCCTTGAGCAATAAGGATGTTGTTGTTGTTTTTTGTTTATCTGTCAATACTATAATATTAAATGGAAAAAGCTGATTTCATATTATTATTCAGGGGTAACCTTTATCCAAGCTGGTTTGTGTGCATTTTACCACAGGCAATCTGAAGCAGAGAGTCAAGAGAGAGCTGAGCTATAGGTTTGTGGTTCAGAGATAATGGGAAACCCATCTAGTTTTGGTCTCACATTCTGACACAAGCATGCACAGCAATATTTCTGAATTACTGCCTCTCAAATTCAATAGTCGTCTAGAGGCTAAGGACGCCAGCACCGTGTTGTTCCGCTGGAAGCAAAACAAGGCTCTCGCACCTTGGCTTCATCTCCTCTCACCTCTGTGATAAATCATCTGCCATCTCATGCATGTAAAGTAATTCTAGATGACACTCGCTGCAAGCTAAAGTTGCCTTGAGCTTTGATCCAAAATTCTACCTGTGCAATGAAAGCACAAGTAAGACTTTTTATGAGACAAACAGAACAACTACTAAGCAACTGGGCGCAAACTCGATCAACACCTGCTCCATTCCGCATGTCATTCTGTAATGCCAGTTATGAGTCATATGGTCCAAAACACTACCACGTTCCCACACACACATACACACACACACAATCAAAACGTGTGGAAACACTCCATCTGCAGATACTCTAATTCCTTAGTTTTTGCCGGATACGCTGAACTTTAAAGCAAAATGTTAAGTCTTGTATCATTACCGGTGTAAATGGCTGTAGAAATCACTCCTCCTCTCATTAACGTTAATGACCTGACTTGGCAGGCTCACAGAAGGGATCCTCCTGCATATTACACAGCCATATATCTAGCTTTTATTCTGCTTATTCTGTGGTCACTTTATCTCACACAGATCCTAAACCTGGCCTACAATACAGATGGCTATAGACGTAAATTGATTTGGGAATGTGCCTGTGTAAATGAATAATTAAAATGTACTCATATTTAGGTTTAATTTTTTTATCCTTTGAAACCACAAAGTTTGAACCATCATATGGTCATCATATCAAGACAGAACCCCATATACTGTATACTATAAACAGAACATGAATATTTTCATTCATTCATTCATCTTACATAGATGCTTGAACCTGGCCAAGATCAAGGTGGATCTGGAACACTAGGCATGAGTTGGGAATACACCCAGTGTTCCATACACGAGCCCATTACAGGGCACCATGAACATCCATAGGGGAAACTTAGCATAGCCAATCTGCCTACTGAAATGTTTTTGCCTATTCCAGGAGATGCAGGGCATGAGGCTAGGTAAACCCTGAACGGGGTGCACACCCATCGCAGAGCAGATGCACGCACACACACACACACACACACACACTCACACACACACACACACTATGAGCAATTTGGAAATGCCAATTAGCCTAATCTGCATGTCTTTGGACTGTGGGAGGTAAACAGAGTACCCAGAGGAAGCCCACCAAGCAGGGAGACATGACACAACTCATGCCCTAAAGCCATTCACACAGATAACCCAGTGTGATACTGAATAATATCAACCTCGTTCCATAACCTGGATCATTATTCAAAGCATGACACTGGGAACACTGTCGACAAAGCAGAATCTGAGCATTTGATTTGGAACATTCACTTAAAGTGCCCCTCTAAGAGCAAAGTAGAAGGCTACGGCGGGACTCTGCCCTACCCCGTCAGCATTTGCCACAAATAACATGGCGCACAATAAAGCTGATCAGCCAGAGGGCCCACTAGCAGGTTTCAGTGCTGCTGACTGTGATCTATTAAACACTGCAACACTGCATGTCACAGGAGTGTGAAAGGGAAGACGTACGGCTCTTCTCAGGGCGACAATTAATCACGGCGAGCAACAAGAGCCATAGAAGGTTTTATTAGCGAAGCTGGACGATGCACCATAATGGCACTAATTGCAGACCGGAGCTGAGTGGCCGCGACACCCTAAAAGCCGGAAAGGGGGGGGCAGAGAAAGGAGTGCAAGAACAGAGAGAAGGGTGCTAAAGGAAGAGAAGGAGCATGAAATGCCAAGGTGAAACCATGACTAAACCCTCTAACAAGATCCAGAATAGTTTCCCTACTCAACAGCGGGTTATTTTCTTCCCTTTTTCTTTTATATATAATTCTTCTTGTTCCGTGGATCAAATCTTTTTGTTTTTCCCATGAGGACAAGCAACACATATACTGTAGAGATTAAACTGAAAATGTGCAACAACATCGTAGTGTTGATTTAATTCTTAATTATAACACATAACTCTCCCTTACAAGCACCAATTACTTCTCATAAACCTTACACCATATTATGATCAAAATTACTGTGCGTTGGTTTAATTAGGATACTGACAGCTAAATAAACACTGGAAAAGGGGATTCAGCTGTGAACCTAAAACAGACAATTATTTTTGTTAGGTCATAGAGGTTAGGGGTGTTTCTCTCCCAAGGCTAGTCAAAAGGGGGTACAGAGCACATCCTACACAGGCGATGCTTTCATCATTGGAGCACACCATAAACATCCTCCCATCAACACGACCATCACCTTCTACACTGTCCTAACCTCTGTGGTCACTCATCATTCTACAGTACACAGATCCTTGATTTTTCCAGCATCTTATACTAAACAAGTGTCTAACGCATCTACACTAATAATAATACGCTCGTTGTGCACCTGCTGTGTGATATTAGTCCTCCATTCAGTGTCTCAACTGAAAGTCAGAGCTGCCAGATAGATCTTCTCATCCACTGCAATCACGTTCCAGCACAGCGTGTTAATAAACGTCATTAAAAACACACAATTACTCAATTTAATACACTGATGAACAAGATGCAGTTTGAAGCGTATTTGTTTACGAAAAGCAACACGCACGCAAAATATTCTCTCTTTTTTTTTGGATATTTCAAAGCATTAACCAATAAATAGGAAATCTGTTTACCTGTCGTCGGGCTGTCAATCAAACAGTAGGAATAATCGTCTCATTTGCTCTCCAGAAATAACAGCCCCGGCTTCAAAGGCGGATCTTTTGCTTTGCGTTAAAACGTTCCCGAGAAAAAGCATTACCTACGAATAAATATGAGGACGTAAGTCTAATTTACTTCCTTTCTTTTTTTAATCTGTACCTTTATTTTAATAAATAAATAAATAAAAAACACTAAACGCGTTTCAAATTAGACCTCCACGCTCCGCCAAACTCCCGCGCCTGAGCCTTGGCAAAGTTGCTCGGACTGCGCGCGCTGGCTCACAAACTTCCGCTGGCCAATTACGCAGAGCTGTTCAGTCCCGGTTACGTAGAAGCTTCAACTGTACAAATAAACAAATAAATAAATAAAAATAAATATCCCGTCATCCATTTTCGTCCTTTCATCCGGTACTGGGTTCAGTTTGCGGAAACACTACGCCGGGGAAGCGCGGAGGCCGGAGTTCCGTCCGGAACACGGGGGATGCGGCTCGACTTCTCGCCTCTCAAGTGTTGTGTAGTTGAGGCGCGCGCGGAGCCCCGGGAGGAATGAGCGCGGCGCTTCAGAGCCGTGTGCAGCAAAATGGCGCCACCCTGCGGCAGCACCTGCATAGCACCTTATCTGGTGCAGACAGACATCGAAGCGAAGACTGGAATTAAAAATGGCCGCCACTTTTGCCAGTTAACGATGGATCTTCTCAAGTTAACAGCTTATCAATGTATCTTCCCAAGACTTTGCTTTACCATTTGCGATAGTTGCTTTTGTGATATGTGTAGGCATATTCTGTTTGTGATTTATTCATTCATTAATTCATTTATTAGTTTACCTTCTGTACTGCTTGTCCCACACACACATACACAAACACACGCTACGGGCAAGTTGGGAATGCCACTTAACCTAAGCTGCATGTCTCCATACATATAATTCCATACATACAGACCTAAGGGGGAATCAAAACCTTGACCCTGGTGGTGCAAGGCTACAATGCTAACCAGTATGCTCTCATGCCACCTATTTGTGATTGAATTTATTTGAATTTTGTTCTTGGTCTTCTTCCCTTCCTTGGGTTCGCCACATCCGATCATTCGATCCGGAAATGTTTGACGCTGGACGCCCTTCCTGTCACAATGCATCCATTTATGCTGGTTTGGGACTTGCACTAAGGATTTGTACTAAGGATATACTGTACATCTGAGCAGTTTAAGATTAAGTCACAAGGCCTGGCTGCACTGGGGTTTAAAACAATAACCCTCCGATCAGTGGTTTGTCCAAACATCAAGGCTATACCCCTGTCCTTAATAACTTTATTATTAAAATTATAATTTATTTTTATTAAATAAACTTCGTAATTTCATTCATTTATTTACTCGTTTTTGCTGCTCACTAGTTTACAACCCATCATTACAATCTCTTTCCCACACATCTGTTGTCGCTGCATTGTGTTTCTATTGTGTTTCTATCTTGTTATGTGTATTTCTTAATGTTCATTGTCTCACACTTGTTTAACAATTTTGCGTATTTGCACTCTATGTAGTCTTGTGAACTTTACTACTGTATTGTTATGTCCTATACCATGGTCCTGAAGAAATGAAGTGGCATTTCGTTTCAATGTGTCCTAGCTATATAAAGGAATGACTATAAAAATCAACTTGACTTGACTTGCCTCAATATGTTCAAATCCCAATACCACTAAACTGCCACTGTTGATCCATTGAGGAAACATTTGGTTGTGTCCTCGCTCTCAGTTGAACGTCACTTTGAATAAATGTATTAGCCAAATAAATGAAATATAAATGGGTCCTGCCCTGCTTTACTTGGGCCTTCTGATAGCAACTTGCTGGTTAAGTTGGGCACAGCAGAATACCCACCGAAAGAAAGAATACCCACACTTGAAAGTTTTATGTATTGCCCTCCACAGCTCAGTCACTGAGCATTCAGCTCACAGACACAGACACTGAATGGAATGCCAGTGCATTACTGGAAACCATGCACACACACATTCACACACTAATTCATACCATGGCAATTTAGAATAGCCAATCCACCTACTGTCACGTTTTTAGGAATTTGGAGGAAATCAGAGAACCTCGAGGAGACCCACCCGGACACAGAGTGAGCACTTTCCACATAGAAAACAACCCAAGCTCAGGTTTGAACCTGAGATTCTGTATATTTGACCGTCATATTTTTTAAAAAAGAGAGAGGATGAGAGTGTTTCCATCCTCTGGAAACACCACTGATCAGAATGTTGTGAATTTGAACAACAGTACCTCAAAGTATCTAACAGTCATTTGTGTTTACAGAAAAAATCACCATACAAATTTATTTTCAGATATTAAAAAATTAGGTTTGACAGGAAACATTACAAAATAAAACACCTGTGAGCTTTAGGAGGCACAAAGGCTCGCATTATTTACAATTTTGACTGAATTTATTCTGACAAATATTGACTGAATAAAACACCAGCGTAAACAGAAACATTAGATAGGTAAATGTTAGAATGCACTCTAATATTCAAAAGACACCATGGCTCAAACGGCTAAGCATGGTCTACTCAGTCTCTCTAAAGAAAGCTCATTCACTCATTGTCTATACACTTTATTCTGTATACAGGTTCGCGGACGGGCCTGGAGCCTATCCTGGGAGACTTATGGCACAAGGCGGGGTACACCCTGGACAGGGTGGCAATCAATCGCAGAGCACAGGGAGAACATGCAAACTCCATTCACACAGAGACGGGAATCAAACCCGCACCCTGGAGGTGCAAGCATCAGTGCTAACCATTAAGCCATGCCGCTCTGAAGAAAATCACTTAACCACCAAGTCGCCCTGAAGATATATATAATTATATTATATATTATAACATTATCATAATATTATCATATACACATAAAACATGAAGTACTATATATACTTTTCTTTTGGCATCCACATTGTATTTAATATTACCAAATGGCTTCATCTAGCCCAGATGCTATCTATTGTTGTTTGGTCTTGTTTGTTTGGTTATTTGTTTGTTTTTTGGCAGTAAGTACAATGCACAAAAGGAAAAAAATGTCCATAGGTGTGACCAAGTGATCAGATTAATGGCTAGGACAACTCTTCTTGCACTTGCGCATGCTATTCAGAAAACTGCATGACTTAAAAAAAAATTGTAAAGTTAGAAATAATGTATGTTTACCTTTCTTTTAACAAGTATGTCTGTCTACATGTGTTTGAGGGACATTCAAGTCCAACCAGGACTTGTGATGGAATTTTTCATTTACAGAAGACTTCGAGCACAGTACAGAAATGAGACTCTTGGTCGCAGGAAAATATCTGATTGGTGCAAACATTTTATAGAAGGCTGTACGTCCATGAATAATGATCCTGATGTGGCTCGCAGCCCACTGCAGTTGTTCCTGCGAACATTTAGCGAGTGAAATGGCTGATCATTGAAAATCATTAGATAAATTGTTACCAATTTGTGGAAAAGACACATTTGTCTGTGGCAACTGAATACTACTATACATTTAAAACAATGCTGAAAGCTGGATGGTCTTTATGAGAGCCAGTTTCATCATGGCGCTTGATGGTTTTGCAATTACAAGAACTATTCCAAAACAACTTATTTTCCTAATGTCATGTGTTACTGCATAGGTCTTTTAGTAAAGAAATTACATATATAGACACACCAATGGTTACAAAAAAACTTACATGAAGAGGTTGCATCATATTTCAGAGCTTTATGATTTTAGAACTTGCATCTGCAATGCATATGCCATTATCATTAAAGAATAATGTCCAGGCATTTTTGCCGCATCACAGCTGCAACATGAATGCAGAGAGTGCTGTTATTTTCGATGATGCCAAGCTCTTCCCTTCACCTAGATACAGGCCATTAACTTGCACTGTAAAAACGTTTCCATTCTGGTAATATCATTAGACCATCTCTTAGCCACTACCTTTTTGCCTCCATAAGGCAAAGGGGAGCAATCAATAGTGCCTGAGATTGTCTGAGCTCACTGATGGTACACAAAAGTGGTCACATTTAATGGCCATAGAAAATTAATACTCTGGCACCATAAATTCTTCCATCCATCTTCTGCTATTCCATTCTTTCTCCACAGCCAAATTGAACAAAAATTTTTCATAGATTGTTAAAATGCACATCAAGCATAATACACAAGGCAGATGTTAAGTTGAATTATGTTGGTTACCTTTAACACCACAAATGTAAAATATGATCCACTTACTGTATCTATGTTGGGCTGTATTTCCTTTGGCGCACCGGAGAATTCCTTAAACGCCTCTAACGGTAAGTAACTCTAAAGTGTACCTTCTAGCATGATCATTCTTTACCTAGTATGAAATCCTTCTACATTTGTAAGACAGTATTGGAAGATGAATGAGAGGATGAAATTCTTATCTGTGGCTGATCTTTTCTGATTTCTCAATGATGGATGACTGTTTGCGTCTGTGGCATTACCTAACCCTAGTTCTAAAGGTGTTCCTTCTCCACTTGTCACACCGTTCAGTTCCAAAAAAAATGGATGGCCTTGCACAAACACACATGTCTTATAAGGCATAGCAATTCTGGGCAGGACCGATAGAGCTGGAGTGATTGTGGAACAGTTTTCAATAAGCTTCTAGTGATTTTCCAGGATACATCAGTTTCAGGGTCAGGTGGTTAATCGCTCAGCTCCATTCCAGCTTTGCTGAAGATTAAGGCAGGATGGAGAGGCATAGATGGTTTCTTATAGAGGTGTGTAGCAACAATGTGAGGGGAAATGTCACAGCTGAATAAATGAATGTAAATTATATATGGTAGACAGACTGGGCAGCACCATTGCCTAGTGTTAGGTTATACATTATACTAAAGCATTCACAGTAGCCTATGCTAAGGTTTGCTATAATTATATGAGCAATGGTGTATTAAACAGTTGGATTCTCCAAGGATATAGTGTCAGTCTGTGTTAACATAACCAGTGGAAATCACATTAAACATTAAAAATCCAACATCACCAAACATGTTATATTAAAATAGCAGTCCTGTCAGTAACCCCAGTGTACCTTAAAGTGCCCCTATTATGCCATTTTAAAGGTTGCTAATATTGCTTAATGAGTCTCTTAAAACAGGTTTACACGTATGCAAGGTAAAAAAAACACTTTAGTTTTCTCCAAAATAGATTTAATTTTACCCCATTTCTAAATGATTCGTAAACGACTCATGTGAAGCAGTTCGAAGATTCAGTTTGTCTAAACCCCTCCTTTCCGTGAGCCCTCACTGCTGTGATTGGTCAGATGG
>JAQMYK010000036.1:18878152-18892573 GCA_030014345.1 Clarias buthupogon
TGTGAAGCTGCTTTGAGACAATGTCCATTGTTAAAAGCGCTATATAAATAAAATTGAATTGAATTGAATTGAATTTAGTTTGTGTCATTTGTGGCACAGTAATGTTGGAATAGAAAAGAGCTTCCACAAACTGTTACCACACAATTGGAAGCATAGCATTGCCCAAGATGCCTTGGTATGCTGAATTAGAATTAGAATTAGAATTAGAATGCCCTCCACTGGGGAGAAGGAGCCTGACAGAAAAACCTAAATTTCAATAATTAACAGGTTTGGCCAAATACTTTTGTCCATATACAGTAGTATACAGTACATACCCTGTAGGTGTCCTTTATCACCACTATGATGGTGCTGGAGTGTATCTAGAGTGTTTATGAGGCAGACTATAGTTTATTTAGCTAATGCACTTACATATCGGTTTATCACTAGTAGTGTTGTTATAATAATTATTATAATTTATTATTATTGTAGTCAGAGTATCTGTGACACGATCGTTACGGAAACGTCAGCGCGTCACTGGCTGACTCTCAGCAGGTCCCCCTCCCTTGATGTTGCCTGTGCTGTGAAGACATTCCCTTTCCTGCTAGCAGACCGACATGCTGAACTTCTGTGCCTCCTCAAAGACTCTCGGGTGATCCACAGTCTATCGGGCGAGGGATTTTTTTTTTTCCTTTTCTTTTTCTCCGCTATGAGGAGATCATCGTGTGTGAGACCGTCGGACGAGCACAGGAGCGCCGGTTTCCTGCACCGCGCCTCTCCCGCTGCGCCGCTCCGCTTCTGCTTGTAGCTCTCGCGCTTTGAGCTCCGCGCGCAGGAACACGGCACCGCAATGATTAGCAAAGTGAAGAATGCCATGTCCTCGCTGGTGGGCGGCATTGTTCCCCACGGCCACCACCACCACCATCATCATGCTCAGCAGCAGCAGCAACAGCAGAGCGGCGCGGACTCTTTGCCGCCGCGATTCCCGTACGCGCGGCCCGAGTTTCTGGATCTGAGCGCTGAGTTGGTGCACTACGCGGCCGAGCACGCATCCCGGCCCGTCATAACACTCCGGAGAGACGCAAAGATGCCCTGGCGCACAGGATATGCAGAGTGAGTCAGGGATATTTTATGCTTCTAGCGCATGCACCTTCAGTTATGGGTTATTCATTCAGTGCAGGCGGAGTGAATGTGCGTTTAGACGCAAGGGTTCGGTTCAGTAATGCTGCGAGACACACACACACACACACACACACATCCAAGGGCAAACCAGTATAACGCCACTGCGCTGCAGCAAGCGTCTCAAATGAACTTCTGCGATGTTCACTTGAATTGATCGGGACCCTTGGATGTTCATTCAACGATTGTTTTTTTTCCCTCTATAACGTCATACTCAAAGCCCCGTGCGCCATCTCTCAGTGAGTAACGATGACGTAGGCTGCGATCGGCAGCAGGCTTGGCTGCGGGCTGATGTGAGGCGTTCAGCAGCCTCAACTAAACTGCGGCATATGCAGGCTTTTTACACGTCTTGACAGTAAACGAACGCCGAGCTCTATCTGCCAGTAAGCGTTCTCACACGACATCCTCTTTTCTTCAACTCAAAACACGAAGTGTGAGACAGAACCGCGTCACGTGATCAGGGCGCAGTCTGAAAAGCTGTTTATTCAGATTGCAAAAGCAATGCAAGCGTTTCCCCCTTTTAATTAATACATGATCATTTAATTTCACTTAGAATTCAGATATATTTTGCAAAATAGCTACAAATCCTGGTGAATAATAACGATACACACAGACATGTAGGTTATAGTCTGAGAAGATATATTAGAATTAGAACGCCTTAATCATGAGATTAAGATAAACAGAAAGTGTTATTGTGTTCCTGCGTTTCCATCATTAGTGCAATTTGTTGTGCTTTGAAATAAGAATTGAACCATTTTCTACAGCATGCTGTGATAAGAAAAGGTTGATATTGATATAGTAGATCTGTACTTTTTTCATTAGTTATTACTTTAATACATGCAATCTTCCCCATGTCCACCTAGGATATGCACAGAGAAGAAAATGTCTTTAAAAAGCACCTGCACATGCTCTACTCCTAAATGTCATTTGAATCTAAGTTGAATTTCGAGACTGGCAACAAATTTTCTGGACTTTTCTGATCTTTAACTGTGCAGTTTGGGTGAGGCTGTGTCTACTGCAGACTCAGATTACAATTTTTGCCAGTCAGTAGTGACAGGAAACCAAAGTGGTCTTCTGCTGTTTTAGTTCATCTGCCTCAATGTTTGACATGTACCTCCTGAGAGGCTTTTCTGCTCAACATAAATGTTGTGTTTGGTGTCTCTCATTGATTAATTGATGAATTTCTCATTGAAAGTTTCTTTGTTTTTCATACCATTCTGTGTAAAATCAGTAGACTGTTGTGGGTAGGGGAAAATACCCATGTCGTACATATGTTTTTTTGTTTGTTGTTTTTGGTCAAAACATAGAAGTTTTAATCAGTTAATCAATTTCAGGCCCCCCATCCTCACAATGCCAGTTTCTTGGAAGAGAGCATGTAGAAAAAGTCACCAAACCATGCTTGGAATGGTTTGGGGGATTGGTAAACCCATCAATGAATAGCCAAACCCCCAATCAATTATTGGTCTTCCAGTCCTATGGTTTACAAATTCCTAGAATACAAAATTGTTTACCATTGCTTCAATCCTGCTCTTTCACTCCCATTAAATACAGGGTGGGCCATAAGTTTCTATACGTAGGGAAAATAAATATTTTTTATTTACAATTTATTTATTTAATATGCTCTATACAGTTACCTTTGTTTTCTACATAAATGCTCTACATTGTTACTGTTTTTCATTTCATGTTTTCTGTTAAATTTTGTTGCAACCATGCGACTGCTTCCTCACCTGGCCATTAGTATGATTTCAAATCGTTGCTCTTTTGTCGAACGCATCTGAAACATAAAAAAACATGTTAAAAATATTATATTTTTCCTATGTATGGAAACTTATGCTATTAGGTTTATACCCTAACCCAGTATTTTCCTTTCTTAAAAACAACACTATTTAAACACAACTATGGCTAGCATCAGTGGCTTGAAGGAGCTTATATCATGTGACAGTTTTTAGAAACACAACTGAACTGACTGTTTGTTTCTCTTTTTAACTGGAGTTAAAAATAGTACAAAAGAGTGGAAAATATCACAAAACATTTTAGTATTCTAAAGGGACATTAAAGGAAGCACCTTTTTATGATGCAATATGTAAAGTGAGTTAAAACCACATTAAGCTGTTGAGCTCTAAGAAAACATTCACTGACCTAGTTTGCTTCCTAATACTTAAATCGATATATATTGTATTTGTTAATTATGTGTGATCACACACTGTTATGTACATGCATTTCATTAAAAAAAAAAAAAAAATCAGAGCACATTAAAGTAACACTTAAGCAAGTAGAGGCATCTCGTGAGCAAATATATTTTTTGTTGGTTTTATCTTGTAATTTTCTTTCAATTAATCCTTTATATGGCTTTCTTAGTTGGGGGTCCAAAATGTTTTGGGAAGCAAGGAAGGAAAGGTTTCTGTTTTCCAAAAACCCTTTTGCAATGTTTTTGAAAAATAGCTGTATTTCCTCCCAGTGTTTGTTCCTAACATATTCTGACCATAAGTATAACTATCATCCGAACTACAGAACACAGTACTCGTTTAATATGAGAAGCCAAAAAACATTTGAAAGGCTTTCTTATTGTGGCTGAAGTTATGTGACTCTGTATATGTCATGTGTGTTAATGGAGCACTTACTGTTTGTCCTATACAGAGTTAAATCATTGATCTGCAACATAATACATTAATTAGCAGGCTGTTGTCTAGCTCAGAAGACATTTATATCACATTATCTCCAGTTCTCTCTATCTCCATTTACTGCAAGCTTAACAGGATCAGGAGTGGTACTTGATGTCATCGCTGAGTGTCTCACACTAAAAAAGCAATTCTTTCAGCCATTTGCTCCAAGAGTTCTTGACTAGACTACTTTCCAGTTGCCTAAAATACAACATTTAAGTGCTCAGTTGTAATGTTTAGATTCTTAAGATGCGGATTCTTCAGATTCTATTTTAACAAAATACTGATTACTTATATTTAAAGTAATTTAAGCCAGGAAACACTTATTTTTCAGAACTTTGTTGCCTCTTAGACGATACTTTTGATTGCAAACTACTTATTATGCCAAAGAAAAGTTTAATTGTTCATAGTGCTTTATTTATATTTTTAGTGCAATTACATCAGGACTGATCAAATTTACCACATAATATGTTTCTAATGATATCTATTCTTTTTTAAATCATTTTAAATAAAAGGTGGGTAAAGGGTGTTATATCACACTTCATTTAGACAGAAGTAGACTATATTTCAAGACCCTAGATACGTTTATTGTGCAGATAACATCAATAAATTCAGTCCTTCGGCTGAGCTGTTTTAAAGAAAACCAATGTTGAAACGGAAACCCTGGTTTCAGAAATAGTGTTAGCTCTTGCGACCGCTGAAGAGGAACTTGTAGACATAGATTGTACTTCCTCATTTAAGAGAAGCTCATGTAAGGATAAGTGAAGGCCGAATGCATTGGTATCGGAAATTCCTGATACAATGCACACAAAGTGTACTGTATACAGTATTTGGCTCATAATGAATGACATGTTTGGTTTAAGTCAATCTCAAAGTGTGAAGCAGAAGCAACAGGTGCCGCATTGTCTTTGTGGCATGCGTCTTAATGTAGGTACTCACTCAGGCACAATTTGATTAAGTTAGATCAAGGTCATTGGTTAAAGAACATAATCCTGACCAATTCAGATTGTAAACAACTACTGACTGTTGAAATGGAATTTTAGTGCAGTTGCCTTCCATTTTTCACTTTTCTGACCACCATAACCTGTGGCTGAAATTCTTGAAAAAGAGAAGCAAATGTAATTTCAGGAAAATCTATACTTTTTAGAACTACATAAAGTGTAAATAGACAAAATTTCACCATCCAAAGGGTTTGCCCAGACAGTGATCTCATATGGATTATTTCCTGGAAAGTATGTAAGCAAATAAGAACTTTAAGAACTTAAAGTAAGAACTTTTTTGATACGGGCAGAGTTTGATGTCATTTCTGTTTACTCATTAAAGGAAGTAAGATTTAAATAAAAAATATATATATACAGTATACTGGTAATATTAAATAAAACCTTGCAAAGAGTTCATGAATGCAGCAGAAATGCATATGAGGCAAAATAAATTTGCATATCAGTAAAGATTTATTCAGGGATCCATAGCCACATGCAGGGAAAATACTAGTAATGCAGGTTTTATTTTTTAGATTAATATATTAATATTTTGTGAAATATCTTTGCTAATGTGTGGTATATAACTAGATCTCAGTGTGGTCATTTTTATTGCTTTTAGCAATCTCTCAGCATTGAGTTAACACGTGCCTCACTTGCTCACCATTAATGCCCAAACTTGCCTTTATTTTTTAATTATAAAAATCTCATCATCTTATTCACTCAGAGTCAAAACCCTGGGGTCTTAACATTAATTAAGATTTAAAAGGGTTACATGAGAATAGCTGAAAACACATCTGATAATGTGAAGAATGTGACTATAATTAATTTTCTTTCTGTCTTTATCTTAGGGTGATAAATGCAGGAAAGAGTATGCTGAATGAGGACCAGGCTTCGTGTGACATCCTATACGTGAAGAAGCTCACTAGCAAACAGCAGCGTGCCTCCGTGATGCTAGAGGACAGTGGGGTGAGATTCACTAAGCATCAGAGCAAAAGAATTCAGCCGCCGCAAGCGAGTTAATCTCAGTTTCACGTTCAGGTTCCTCGTTGCAGGAACTACGGTCTTGTTGTGGTTAAACTTAAATGTTTGTAACTAACACTACTGTACAGTATGTGCATGATCATTTTGGCAGGACTGAGATCAGAACACATCACACAATAGATTTTTTTTACCCTCATTGTGGTGGTACTGGTAGCCAATGTTTTGTTGTTTTGTGAATTTTGATATTTCTATTAGCTGTCAGCTGTTCCCAACTTCAGAAAGACTAAACATGGTTTTAATCTCTTAAAAAGTCATGATGTATGTACAAAGGTTAGACACTGATGTTTAAGATCCAATTACTAACTTCATTTTTTACAATTATGTTGTTTATTGTAATTACAAGTAAGAGGAACCCTCAGTCCCATCCCAACGTCAGTGACAGCTGCTTTTGTCATAAAAATTACACTTTGTCCGACTCTGTACATATTCTCCTCTATCTCTCTGTCTGCAGGACACCACAGGTATCCCCATGCACGTTTGGGGAGTATTTGATGGTCATGCCGGCTCTGGAGCCGCCCTGATGGCCTCCAAAGTTCTCCATCGTCTTATCCGAGATGGTTTGTGTGAAGTAGCCCATCTTTTGGAGAATCAGAGCAGCCCACCCCCCATCTGCCTAGCTAAGAATGGGAGTCCCTATCAGGCTGAGCAAAAGAAGGGATCTTGCATGGATGCAGAAGATCAAGATGGGCCTGTAGATCCCATTGCTCGCTTCCACATGGAGAAGGTTGTCAGTCTGGAAAGCCTCGTGATGGGAATCATAGAGAATGCCTTCAAACAGATGGTGAGACCAAAGGTTTCCAGGTCTTAAAATAATTGGCATTAAGTCAGTATTACAGTATAAATGTAGAGTACAGTATTACAGTAGTCTCCTCTTATGCTGCCTGGGCAGTCCTGCCCCTCAGTGCATGACTCCACAAAACCTTTGGGGATGTGTTTGGACCGGATGGACTGGCTTTTGGGCCCCGCAGGCATGGGTGAGCCTTGGGTGCCCATGATCCTGTCACCAGTTTATTCTTATTTGCTAATGTTAAATTGTTAATTCTATGTGGTGTTAATGCTATGGCTGGTGTTTTTACCATACCAGGGTTAAACTAAGATCATGACCTTTATTTAGGTCTGAAATTGTTAAACTAAGATCACTAGTTTGGAATGTGATCTTAGTTTAACCCTTTCAGACCTAAATGAAAGTCATGAAACTTTTTATATAAGGTACATAGACTACATACTGTACTGTACATAACCAGCCAGAGCATCTTGTCAACCAAGCCTTTCAATTCATCATGGCATACCTCAAAGAGCCAGTGATATATGTCTGCATGTTTAGGTTTTCATTTGCATTGAAACACTTCCATTCATTCTGGTGCACCTTCCCAGAAACAAAAGATGTCAAAAATGATCCATTTAGATAAATCCTTTATAGAGAAAGCATCCCACAAGGCAGCTTAATAAACTGTGCCTTTAAACCAATTTAATTAGTTTTATGTGGACAAAAACTTCTTTCTCTGACTCAAAGAACAATGAAGCAGTGATGCTCAGAAGACATACTGTAATTGAATTATATTGGAGTAGCTGGCATAATATTAGTGCAGCAATATTTGCTACACTATTTAGCCAGTTTGAAAAGGTTTATTGACCCCAGTGAATGTCTTACATGTTTGTTTTACAGCGCAGTCCAATTGACAGTAATTTTTTTTTTTTCCTGGAAAGCAAAATTCGGCTCTGCAGTTTAATAAATTAAATCAGACACATAAGATGAAAGGACAGAATATCTACTTCAATTAATAAGTTATCTAAACCAACTTTGGAAAAGCTATTTATGGCACTTATTATACTATATATTTATACTATATTAATTTATTCATATGTTACAACATTAAATGTAATGCAAGATGTCATACATAAAATAAAATAAAATAAATTGTAAAAAATTACTCCAAATTAGTATTTGCTTGTAAATGCACAAGCATAGGCATGTAATTTATCATCTGGTTCTATTTGGCTCCGTCACAAGTCATTTTTACCAATAATTTAGTTTAACTGAGAGATATTATATGACCATCAACCCATCTTTCTTATACAGTAGGCATTCATTTGTACTGGTTCATGAATAGTCCATTTAGTCCCTCATGTCATACTCATTTCACCAAAGGTTAGTCAGTGGTAACAAACTATTTGATACTACACTGTAACCAGACCTGCTTCTGCACTATTTTAGATATTATTATTTTCTTTATGGCAAATACTGTGGTCATCTGTGATGTCAAATATTGTTTTCTGCCATATGGTACTCATTAGCAAAAGTGTAAACAATTAATTTTCACGTACTATTTTCGGCAACACTTTTTTTCAGTGTAAATGTGTTTAATTAAAGCAGTGGCAAGATGGCTTTAGCGTTAGACAATTATTTGGCTGCCACACTGAATCACTGCATCAAAATTCAGATGTAACACCATATTATTCCAGTAATTACCCTGTCCTCTTATGCCCATTTGTTAAAGCCCAGTTCCCATTTTCATGAATTTTACTATTAATTGCCACTGGTTCTGTTGTAGCTAGTTCAGGGATGATTATCCTGGACCGTCGAGACTTCTTCAGCTCAACCACTATTCAAAATATGCCCAGACAGTAGCCCTTTTCACACAGAAACATAATAACACCTTCTGAATAGGACATAGCCACCTCAGTTTTTGAGTTCAAGCAGCATGCATTTTTATGCTATTGCAGAGCATGTGGCATTTACCATAACAGCGTCTAGTGTAACATCCTATATATGCTAGAAATAGCCTACCTATCATTGCATTTAAAACAACAAGGACAATTGAGCTACGTGTTAAGCTGCAACAAGGCGCTTAAATAAACTGCCACATTTGCACTCAGGATTGATTCCTATTTCTAATTTCTGGCGACCTAAATTTTTCAATTCCAATTTTTTTGGTCAGATCGGATTTGCATGTCATGATGGTTCTTTTGAATCAGACTCGAATGTGGACTTGTTTGTCCTCTGAAATGGTACGCATACACTATCAAATTGTCTTGGCTCACATTATCTGGTGTAAAACATCATATTTGTCCAACCACTTATTAATTTCAAACAATTACTGCAATTTTAGCAAAAAAATATGCTTGGGGTTTTGCTCTGGCGAATGGGAAGCAGCTACTGTAGTTGGCTCTACAGTATGTGTTGAGGTCCAGAAGAAAGCCTCACTTTAGCTGTTTTAGAAGCTATTGGTAGCGTTTACATTTCCTTTTAGGCTTTTGGCAGACGCTCTTATCCAGAGCGACTTACACAAAGTGCGTTGAAGTTTCCGTCGCTGGATAGATACGGTACTTACACTGAGTTGCATTATACATTCATACTGTACATTACAAAAGTGACTCAGATCCTGAAAAAACATAATCTTTGTGCATTCAGACAACCCTAAAAAAAATCAGATTAAAAAAATAAAATAATTTTCAGCCTTTTATATCCTACTGCATCTAGAATGAGCCCAGTGCTGCCTACTGCACTCTGAAACACTTATTTCTAATGTGATGCAGAAATAAAACCCTGTCTGTGCTGATCTCAGCTGATGCTTCAGTTCGTTGTTTTTAATGCACTACAGCTTTAGCACTTATTAAGTGCGGTGGGTATGTCTGATCTACTCTGCATAACATATCAGTGAGTTAGCTGCTAACTGTTTTACTGTTGGTTAAACCTCCCAATGGCATGTCGGACACATCACATAGTTAAAAACTTCACACTTTGTCTCTCTCCTCTCCTCTGCTTCCAGATTAATAGAGAGCCTACATCAACCCCCATTCCACCTCCATTCAATTCATACAGAATGCTGAGGCTTAACAATGGCACAATACTTCTGCCTTGAACCGACTGTGTGAATAGGACTAATTTCTGCTATGGTGTAGCAACAAAGCGCTAAAGGAATTAGCTGAAATACACTGGCACAGTCTTAAGGCACAGAAAAGCTGATAATACAAAGAGACCTGCGATAACCAAGACAGTGCTGTGGGTGGTTTTATACAGTACATATGTAACATGAAATGCTATGATTTAAAATAATTAATCCAAGACGTAATTAACTTGCAGATGATCCTGACACGCCAACACACTAGATAAGCCACAGTCTTACTGGACATCTATTCAAGGCTCATTACATTTAAATAAAAGTTACATACAAATTTGGGAAATTGGGAACTGGGCTTAAGGATACCGCAGCACATAAGCCTACTTTTTAAACGTACTGCAAAAAAGTCTGTAAAAAAAGGTCTGTAATATCTGATATGGGTGTGTCCTCCAGTAAAAATATCACACCCTGTGCTGATGTCTTTTGTCATGTTATACTGTGTCCAGTTACTTACAGACAATGCTGTGTAGTTTTTTTTTAAAGTGATATTCTGGTGTGTCTTCCACACAGGATGACCTTATTGAAAAGGAGAAGGCATCATACAGCATTTCTGGAGGATGTTGTGCCTTGACTGCTGTGCATTTGTTAGGAAAACTCTACGTAGCAAATGCAGGTGACAGCAGGTAAAGTTACAGGATGAGTTATACCAACAGTAACATATTCCAAAGAAGAAAAAAAAAATAGATACAAGAAGTAGCTAATTTTCCAGGATGCAACTTAAATTTTTTTTTTTTTTAATGATTAATTATAAAAATAAGTGCTGTTTTCTATAATAGTTGTTAACAGAACTATACAAGTTTAAGTATTAAGGATCTACTATTTTTGTTTTAGAGCCATAATTGTTCGCAATGATGAGATTATTCCCATGTCTTATGAGTTCACACCAGAAAGTGAGAGACAGCGGCTGCAGTATCTGGTGAGTTTCACACCTGCAGTACCACAAGTACACAGATCTGCATGTTAGCAATATTGAATGAAGACAAAACAATATTAAATTTTAAAAACTGAACCAAAGATAAAATTGTCATTTATTCTGATCTGATGTTTTGATAATCAGTAAATAGTAAAGGCTCTGAACATTTGATGCTGAGAAATGATAACTTTTAGAAAGAAATGACTCACTGTACACCTAGGTCTGGAAAGTATACTAAGGTTATCTTGTCGGTATCTTTCCTTCATTAACTGTTTGGTTACTTATTCCATATGCTCCTTTACTGTGTTTATAGGGATTCCTTAAACCGGAACTGCTTGGGAACGAGTTCACACACATCGAGTTTCCCCGACGCATTCAGCACAATGAGCTAGGGAAGAAGATGTTATTTAGAGACCACACCATGACTGGGTGGTATGTACAGTATGTATGTTTGTATGAATGTATATAGTAAGTGTGTGAGATTGTACATGTTAATGTTAGCTAATTCACTGTAGAAATCCACTGTGAGGTCATTGTCAAATTTTCCTCATTTGTATTAGTGACGACTTGCTTTATTTCCTTGATTACAGGTCATATAAGACAATTGTTGAAGATGACCTCAAGTTCCCTCTCATTTATGGAGAAGGGAAAAAGGTAATCAATATAAAGAAGCTAAAGGAACTAAATTCTCACTAATATGTGTATTAACATTAATTAATTTCATGTGCTTCTTGTCTTAAGAGAGCACAAAATTATATAGAGTATTGCCAATTACAACTGAACTTCTCATTTATTTCTGTTTCATTACCCTTCCATAGTAGGAAAATTTTATCTTAAGAGTCTTGATTCTTGCTGAGATTCTGTAGCTGCAATGTGCGTGTCTGTGTCCACAGGCCCGTGTCATGGCCACGATTGGTGTAACACGTGGTTTAGGAGATCATGATCTGAAAGTATACAATTCAAACATTCATATCAAACCCTTCCTATCCTGTTGTCCAGAGGTAGGTCATAATTAAGGTGGTACAAATATCATTTAATGCTTTTTGCTGACTTTATTCAATTGTGTCATCTTTTCATCACTTCTGTTTATTTAGTTTCACCCATCCACCTATTTAAATCAGAATGTTTTAAATCAAATGTTTGCTTTATTTGATTTTACTTTTGGTAGGTAACAAAACATCTTACATCTTCAAGCAAGGCAGACCATGTGTTAACTCTATATTCATTTCCTTTTTTGCTCTCAGGTGAGGGTCTACAATATTTCAGAGCACAAACATGGACCTGATGATGTCCTCATTATGGGTACTGATGGATTGTGGGATGTGACTTCTGACAGAGAAGTAGCAGATGCCGTGACAAAATTTCTGACCTGCTGTGAGCCTAATGACCCAATGAGGTACTATTAAACTTTCACGCCTTTTTTTTAATAATCTGCCTACATTCATTACATTTACAGTATTGTGCAAAAGTCTTGCAAATCAAATAACTGATTTTTTTTTATTTTTTTAAACAAGTTGCCTAAGACTTTTGCACAATACAAGCAGGGTAAATAGAGTGGCAAGTTTTCACGTTCAGTTGATTCACACATCTTAAAATTGATTCAAAACCTTATTTTCTGATCATTGTACACACAATACTCCACAATGACAAACTGAAAACAGATGTTTTATTAATTTATTAAAAAGTAAATGTCGTCTTGTTGAAATGTTCACCATTGCCCTGAGCCAGACACTGAGCAGGTCTTCACTCGGTATACTGTAGCTCTTTATTTTTCTGCATCCATTTCCCCCCTTATACTGACTAGTCTCCCAATCCCAGTTGCAGAAAAGCATGCCAACAGCATGATGCTGCCACCACCATGTTTGACCGTGGGGTTGATTTTAATAAGGTGATACGCTGTGTCAGATTTTTTGCTTCAAAATAGTTTGACACAATCTTTGTTTCATTAGACCAGATGATTTTGTTTCTTTCTGAGGGTCTTTCTGGGACTTTTTGAAAAACTCCCAGCTGGCTGTCTTGTGCCTTTTGCTAAGGAGTGGCTTTTGTCTGGCCACTGTACCATAGAAGCCTGATGAAGTGGTGGAGTGCAGAGATAGTTGTTATTCTGTAAAGCTCTCCCATCTCCACAAGGGTACTCTGGATCTCATTTATAGTGAACCCTTATAGACTGTTGGTTGTTTCAGATCTCTTCTATTTGAGAGTGATGGAATAACCTGCCCTTGGGCACTTTCAATGCTGCAGGAATTTTCTTGTATCCTTGCCCAGATCTGTGTTTTGACATCATCCTGTCTCACAGGTCTACACATAATTCAAAGCCCCATGGCTTTGTTTTTACTTTGACATACACCAGTTATGGTGACACCATATATAGGGAAGTGTATGATTTTCTAATTATGTGCAATTAGTTTAATTGGTACAGTACAGGTAAACCCAAATCAAGTTGTAGAACCATCTCAAGGACCACTGGAGTAGGATTCACTAAAGTGTCTGAATACCTATGGAAATTGAATATTTAACTTTTTTTTCTAAACACCATTTTTTTCTTTTGTCAATGTGAAGTATTTTTACTCCACAATACAATAGGGACGCGTTCTAAAAAATCTGTGGGATTTTGTGCACAGTCAGTCAGAAAAGCCTTTTTGAGGTCACATGTGAGTACATACATTTGGTTATACTATGAATTTCAAACATTAAAAAGGACTTTGAAAGTTCTTTTTCAAGCAATTGACCTTGCTGCAGATAAATTCCAAATGTCTATAATGATAAAATCCTACTCTATAAACATTCAACTACTAATTTTTGAGGTATCATGCAAATGAAGATGCATGAATGGACACGCCGTTGGACGGATGGCAAAAATTTTAGATAGCCAGACAATCAGAGTTTTGTTCCTAAACATAAATGTGTAAGTACTATCTGTACTGTATATTGGCCCAGTGCAGGCGTAAGGATTAGCAGTGATGGAAAAGCCTGGTCATTCTGTATATTCAGGAGGTCAGCAGACCTTTGTTTGGGGCAAATAACATTGCAACCCCAGATCATAATACTTCCTCCACAGGCTTGTACGGCTTATATGGCACTAGGCATAAAGAGTGCATCACTTCATCTCGCCCTCTTCTTACCCTGATGCACCTATCTCTCTTGAACAGAGTAAATCGGGACTCATCAGACTACATGATCTTTTTCCAATGCTCCGCAGTCCATTCTTTATGGACCCTAGCAAATTATAGTCTTTTCTGTTTAGCTTCACTGATAAGTTGTACAGTTCTTACCTCAATTTTAATAGTGTCAGCAAACTCCCTAGTTGTTTTCTAATATGGTTGTTTAAGAAATGAGAAGCAACTCACTGATTCAGGTAGGGTTTCAGTAAATAGCTTTTTTGCCAGCTGAACCATATTGATCACTGCAGTAATTATCCAGTGGAAAGATCTTAACTATTTGCTTAGTTAAATCCAGCCTGGCAGTGTGTGTTTATTGTAAATAGGGTCAAGGCGAGTAGACTGGAATGTGCATGTGTGAATATTGGCAACTTTACTGCACTAGTCAGAGGGCGCTAGATGCCACTGTGATGCCGAGATGAATGTGTGTACTGTGGGGTCCCTGCGTTCAAAATCCCTCAGCGAGTAGAGCAAAGAATCTGCCTTAAATTTTGCATTAAGCTTGAACTATCGTCCATAGTAACTATTCAGATGATTCAGAAGGCTTTCGGGGGCGATGCAATGAGTGCAGTGCTAATAAAAATATGGCACAAACACTTCAAAGATGGTCAA
>JAQMYK010000036.1:18913658-18927294 GCA_030014345.1 Clarias buthupogon
AGATGTTTTTCCAGACATATGAAAAGGGTAGCCACTTTACCCGAAAACCACCCAATCTGCCGCACTTCTTTTAAGTGTATGTTGTTGGCAAATCAGGTTAAAGATGCATTACCGCCACCTACTGGACTAAAGCAGTAAAACTGAAGTGGTCACATTAATAGCCCTAGTTTTAGCCTTCTCTGATTTGTCAGACAGGTGAAAGAAAAAAAAAAGGGAACATTTCTGCATTACTGAATGGTCATTTAGAACTGGGTGACAGAAACTTTTCACATTAAGATAAGTTTTAAGAAAAACTTTTGAAAAGGTTGTATACTATACCTTTACGCCTACATTATGGGATGCCCAACAACTTAATGTGTTTACTGGTAAATCAAAAAGTAGTGTAATCATCATTTTGCCAAAATGAAAACTATGTAAATTAATGAAAACTCTCTAAACTGTTGACTATAATTATATAGTGATTTGATCTTTTGGAAGGCAGTGTTCATGAAGGATTCACTATGCCACATTGTAAGCAAATTTGTTTTCTTTAACTATAAAGAAAAAAAAAAAGGAAGTCCTTCTTGAGCAGTCAGGAGTGGGGAAAAAATTAATTTAAAAAGTGTAGCAAACTGTTCTACCCCTCTTATAAAGCGACAATGTTCCATTAAAGCAAAATAAATTAAACAACACTTTTCTCAGTTTAGTCTGGTTGTAGAACTGGTTTCTTGTTCCTTCTATTAAATATTTTCAGACTAGCATGATGCATGAAGTCCTGCTGATTCCTTCCCAACATTTCAACCAGTCTATACAATGCTAAGCCTACATCGTGTCCGAATTACCGGATTGTATTAACTGCAGTTTCCTCAGAACAATAAAGATTACTGTTTAAGTGTATACTGAGCTATACTCCGCCTAAACATGATACACAGTACATTGACTTTATTTATATTTCAGACCACAGCAACGGTATAAAAACCATCCTCCAACATCTCACCTTTATTTGTTTTGCTTTGATCGTAGGAGCCTGTTAAACCTGAGGAAGGTCGTGACATGGCCAACCGTATTAGCGCCTTCGGTTACCTGGAGTGCTCAGCCAAGACCAAGGAAGGTGTGAGAGAAGTGTTTGAAATGGCCACAAGGGCAGCGCTGCAGGTCCGAAAGAGGAAAAAGAGGAGCGGTTGCTTGATCTTGTGAGAGGTTTTTTTGAGTCCTGCAGAAGCATCTGCTGATGTCTAGAAATATATGGCATTCAACAGCCCACGAAAGAACATCTGATTTGTAACCAAACAGCATCTATGTACTGTACTGTATATCGCATATGCATCAAAAGGACCAAGACTGACAGTAATTTAGGCCGGCACAAGATAACGCCTCAGTTATTTAGGTTTATTTGCCTGTAATGATTGTGTTACACAGTGAGATTTGCACCTGAATAAGATGAAACTATGCTGTATATTATTTTTTTTTTCCCCACACTAAGTGTACATGTTTAGACACTGCTCTGGTCATAGCTGTTCTATGCTTTTCATTTGTTAAAAGTAATTACTAATTAACAGAGCATTGTGCGCTAATGTAATGATGCTTTGTGACAGGTTTGTTGTAGATTTGAATGTCATTTACAGAGTTTCTTTGAGCTTCTCTGAAATGTCAATTTCAATGTCAAATGTTTTTTTTCCTGCTAACGTATGTTAGTACCCAGTCAGACAGGAGGATACAAATTCACATCCTGGTGGCGCTAACATATCTACACTGGATACATAATGATGTATAACATAGATACTGCTCTGATCTTTGTTTTAGTAGCTGAGAGATTGTATTCTGTTGTACTTGGATCAGTATGCAAAAAGGCAGTGTGTAATCAGTAAAACAAACAGGAGAACCCAAAGGCTGCCCTACATGTTGAGTTAGATTGAGTCTTGTCATGTACACTTTAAACATTCATCGCATCTGTATAGCATTCAAAATTCTATTCATAAGATAAATGGTTTTTCTGTTTGTTTTAAGAATGCGCCTTACACATGTCTACACAGCTCCTATTGACCTCTGTGCCTTCAGTTGTGTTCTGACTCAGCCATTTTCACCATAGGTAAAGCACTGAGTGTATTATCGGTGTTATATTATTAGAAGTGGTGTTAAAACATATAGTCCTGCATGCCAGTCACTTTGGTGTTGGTCTGAAATTCCTGTTCGGTCATCTGTATTTTTGCTTGCAAGGATGATGTGCAGATGTAGCTTTTACTAAGATTGCATATCAATAGTTTACGTTACAATGCCTTTCAGGTAATGAATGATTAAAGATCAGTCAAACATGCACAGCACTGTATTAATGCTACTCACTGCTGTTCGTTTTTTTCCTACACTCTTACTTCAGCAACCTCTATGTACTGTATAGTAAAATTAAAAATACCAACTTAATTAACTAAAAATAGGAAAGTGGTCTTGTTGATAGTTTCTACATTTAGTTGGCTAAAGAATGCAAGATATACAAACCAAGTTCAGAGAGATAATGTGTGGGAATGTTCTGAATTTAGAAAGAACAATGTGTTAAATAGTAATTAAAAAAACAATTAATATAGCACATGAAATAGGGGAGCACAATATCTGCAGTGTTTTTCTTTGATAATTTGTTGTAACTCATGAAAATGAGACAGTTCCAGGTTACTAAAATATCAACTGTTTCATCTGAAAGTTTGAATTATTAAATAAACTAGAAACCTTCTACATGAAACAGATTTATATTTTACGCACATTATAATATGACTTAAGAAACAGTACTAATACAGTGAATGGTCGAATTAAGCAAAAACAACATGAATAAATTGTTCTTGTTCTTGACTTTTCAAGATCTTAAGCAAAAGTTTGAAAGAAACATTGAACAGACATTATTTTATATATATAAAAGTGTTTTCTTGCATTTACTGCCCATTAGAAATGTGTGAACAGAGTGGTCTTTGTTGAGCATGGAAAATTAAAATACATTTCCTCCATTCTGGACCATTGTTTTTCTTTCTCCTCCTTAAAAGATGAAAGTAATTTCTGTAATGGACTAGAACAGATTATGGTTTCTATAAAGAGCAAATAAACTTTGCTCTCAAATGCTACCTCTGATTAAGAACAATTACAGATATAGAAAGATATACGAAAGGTTAACAATTCATTCTGAAATCATGGAACACATACAGTAGGCATGACTTTGTTGCTTGATGATAAGAAATAATGTTTAAATCTGGAACATAAACTGTGATGATAATATTCAATTCATGACACCATAATTGAACTAGGAAAAATATAATTTAAGAGGAAAACTATGTAAAACCATTTCACATTAAAGTGTAAAGGTAGTATTGATATATAATTGGTTTGAACTTTTGAAAATGCCATAACAGCAGTTTGGGGACCTGTTGCAATAGTCACCACTCAGTGTCTCACTGAGCACAGGGGTTGATGGTTGATCTGTGGGAAGTTTTACTGTTCACTCCTCCACTCTGGATGCACATGCTGTTGCACTGCACTCTCTTCTATTTCTACACAAAAATCACACATTTGTAATGATATGAATAACTGTAAATCATAACACCCACAACATTATTTGCATGATACAAGAACTGTGTAGCACTTTAGACTGGGAAAGACAAGCGTTTAAGCGTTAAATGTTGCTTTCTATGCTGCATGTCCCTATACAGTCCCCAGATCTTATGTGTGTAAAACTTGTCACTGTCTGTAGCAATGTATAGAAATTGAGAAAGGATCTGCTGGATCTGCTTAAGAATAAAGTGTTATGGCAGTATATATAATATAATTGCACTAATTATTATTATTAAAACTATTATAATTATTATTTTTTATAATATATTATTATAACAACTGGTTGTAAGGTAACTCTATGGTCCTCATCCAAATGATGTCCTCATCAGAATCTATACTCCTATGGTGCTAAAGATGTTCTCCAAGTTAAAAATATAGATAACTACATTACATTTTATAACACCACAAAAATCCTGCAAACAAGATAAATCATGTCAGATAGTTTGACCTTGAACATTAAGTAGCAACCGACAAAATTCAAGTAAAAAATAAATAGAGCCAGTACACAAGTGTACATGTCCTTTGATAATGATCTCTGAAATCAACACAGAGATTCTGACTAACCACAAATGAAGATCTTGCTTTTGAAGCCGCATAGGATCGCAGTGTATCAATCGGGACAGGGGTACAAAAACATCTAAAACATTCAACGCACTAAGGAACATGGACATTACAAAGAACAGGGTGTCTCCACAAAATCGACAAAAGGGCAAGAGGAACACTTTTTAGGAAGGCTAACAAGAGACTTACAGCCACATTTAAGTAGCTGTGGGCATTTCTGACAAATACTAGTCACTACCTGCACCTGACAGCAATATAGGGTACAAAGTATTTAGTGTATCTCTGTGACAAAAAGTTTCATGGTCTTATAAGACTAAAGCAGAAATTTTTGGCAAGATATGTTTGGCACAAAAACAAGACACCTTGTCTCCCAAATAACAAAGAACTGAGTAGCAGCATCATGATACGGGGCTGATTCTCTTCAGCTGGAACATGCATAGGGGCTCTAGACAAGATAAAAGCAATGGATAGCTCTGTGTACCAATCTATTTTGGCACAAAACCTGCAAGCCTCTGTTAGACAGCCTAGTCTGACGATGAAGAAAAATGATCACCATACACCACGATAATGGCCCCAAGCAAAAAGTCAACAAAGGAATGGCTTCAGAAAATCTGTTTTGAAATGGCCCAGGCAGAGCCCAAATCTAAATCCCTTTGAAAACTTGTGCAATGACTTGAAGGCTGTGCATGAGACAGATAGAAAAACTGAATAAAATCTGAAGATTCTTCCAATGAAGAAGTACAGTTGGTAAAATCTTACCTAAAAAGAATAAATATATAACAAGCAAAATGTGCTTTAACAAAGTATTATTTAAGGAGTGTGCACACTAATGCAATTAGGTTATTGTAAGGTTTTTCTTTGGATTTTGTTGTTTGCTTTATCACAGTAAAGTTGGACTGTCATCGTAAAACAGTAAGAGCTGTTGGTTTAGTATGTTTTTAATTCTGTCATTTAAGATGCATTAGTATTTGCTGTAATAGAAGTGTAGACTGAACATCATGAAACTCAGGAATATTGTGATAATGAGCACTACATGCACAAATTGACTTGAAAGCCATTCAAATTATTGTTATGAGTTAGCACTTAATGAGTTCCTCATAATTTCTTTTTGTATGGTAGACTGAAGAAGAAAAACAGTTGGAATATTCATATCGATAAAAAAAACAAAAAAAAGTCACATACCATCTTCGGGCGTATGGATTTTTAAAGATGCCAGCCGAGTCACCATGTCGTCCTCCCCCTCAAAATCCCTGTAGTCAAAGCCAGTGTAACCATGCTCCTGCTCACAGTACTGAAGAAACCTAACGTACACACAGAGATCTGTCTGGCCATCCACACTCATATAGACTCAGTGTCCATTTTATCAGATACACCCAGTACTGTAGATTCACTTTGTAGGTATATCATTACTGATTATAGTTGCACTGTTCCTAAGTAGATTACCAGCCTACACCATGCATCAATACAAAGGGACTGCCATAGGACCACAGATTGGTTATGGACAGGTTGGTGGTTTGTTCATGACCAACATGGTTTTAAGCAGAGTAACTACAAACTCACCTACAGTGGCTTACATAAATATTTATACCCTTTGAAGTTTTTTTCACATTTTCAAGTGCTACACACTAAAGTTGAAATGGCTGTAACTGGTCCCATTTTACTTTGTAACACTACAAAAGGTGGAAATGTTTATATAAGGCATGGTATACTACAACACTATAATGTAATATTCAAACTGCCACATTGAGTATACAGTAATTACAAACTAACATTTTATATATAACCTTTTTCATTACACCAAGTACAAATGTATGAAATGTGTCCTTCAAGATGATGAGTCCTACCTCTGCCAGATGAGATTCTTGCCCAGGATGACAGGGTTTCCTACCACAATGAGCAGAGCTTTGGCTCTGGTCATGGCTACATTAAACCTCTGTGGGAGAACAAAAAGGATCAAAGAAAATGATACGCAAATCACAACCAACACACCAGTCCAACAAAAAGAAAAAATCTTGTACACTTTTATACAAAAATTTTAAGAAGGAATACATAAAGAAATCTACATACTACAGCTACTATATCAGTCCATTACTTTATTATGGTTTCCTAAATATTGGTCAATAATGTCCCAAAAGTAATGCACTTTTTAATCCAACGATTCCCATACACAAGGCAAAAACAGGTCTACCTTCTCATTTGTGAGGAAACCAATGTTAAAATCCTGGTCCATCTTAACATAGTTGTTGCTGCTTCTGACTGCAGACACCATAATCACCATTTTCTCCTGCCCCTGGAACTCCTCCACTGAGCCCACCTGTGGTACAGAGTAATTAATATAATGTACAGTAAGATTCAGCAGCAATACTGAAACAGGCTGTTGTTTTCCAGTGAAGTGATGACTGATACAGTAAACAGATCCAGAGTGTGTGGGGAAAAAAAAAGAAACACATTTCCCCACACCATTACACCACGTCCACCAGTCACAAATGTTGACACAAGGCAGGTTGGGTTTACAAATTCATGATGTTGCTGCAAGTTTCTCATGCTATCATCTGTGTGCCTTAGCTGAAATCAAAATTCATCAAACCAGGCTACATTTTTCCTGGCTTTAACCGTCCAGTTTTTGGTGAGCATTTGAAGCTTTCTGTTCTTAGCTGACAAAAGAGGAACCCAAAGTGATCTTCTGCTGTTGTGAGGCATCTGTCAAAAGGTCTGACTTCCTGTGCATTCTAATATGCAGTGGTTAAGTTAAGATCGCAAGTTCGATTCCCGGGTGATGCCGTAACCTCTCACAGCTGGAGGTCTAGAGAGAGCTGATTGGCTGAGGGGAGGGATTAGAGGGACTTACTGATCCCACATTAATCATAGATCTACAGCCAACCAGGGGCGTCTGTGAGCTCACACTAGCGAAAGGAGAGGATAACGCTGTCCTCCGACTGTTACACCACTCCCAACGGTGTGTGAGTGAGCAGTTCAAAAAGACGCAGTTGGCTGGTGTCACGTGGTGCGGAGGAAAGTCTTCGTCCCTCCCTACCTCAGCTGAGTGAAAACTTATTTGGATGGTCAGGAACAACATAGGAACCACTAGGAAAGAAACCTGGCATGAACTAGAAGCTGCACTGCTGCACCCTGGATGACTTTTCTGGACTTTTCAACCATTCTGAGTAAACTCTAGAGGCTGTTGTTTGTAAAAAATAAAAAAATAAAAACAGATCAGCAGTTACAGAAATATTCAAACAGGCTGTCCAATAATCATGCCATTGTCAAATTTACTGAGATCACATTTACACAGTTGTATATACAACCTGAATATATTGGCCCATATCTGCATGCTTACAGTATATTTACTGCACTGCTGCCAGATCACATACAGTAATTCCATGTATGGGTCGGTGTTCCTAATAAAGTGCCCACAGGAATGTGTAATCATCAACAGAAAAAAATGACTCATGTCTACCAATTCAAAGAAACTGTATCATTATTAGGTCTCTAAATATAGTCTAGTTCCAAGGAAAAAACTGGCAAACCTTAATGTCTTTCCACTGATGTAGTTCTCTTACTGTTCTGAGAGCTTTCTGCATTTTCTCCACCTGGAAAAATATTCATTTTCAAGTTAATGAATTGAAAATCTATTTACATAGTAAAATTACCTACGAGTAATGAGTATTCTTACTTGCTTCCTGTAGGGTGCAATGATGCCAATGTCAGTGGCACTGAGTTTGGGCAGCCCCTTCTTTCCCTGACTTAGCAGGAGTTTTTTGAGGTAGGTGACAAGAACCTCTATCTCGCTCACATTGAAAAAGGAAGGACTGTTTGCTTCTCTCTCATCTTTTCCCATTACCCCATGGAAAATCACCGGGAAGCCCTGATCAACAACACAATGTCACGAAATTGAACACTCAGCACATGGTAACCATAATAACCCACAACCTTTATAGAAATAGTCACAACATTAACATAACAGTAGCCAGGAGCTTCTGGAATTTCTCATGAGAACTGCTACATAACTTTAGACTAGAGTACCTGTTTTGGAAGGTGCTCCCACTTACAGAAGGCCTCTCGCTCCATCTGATTTGCAAATACTTGCAGCTCATTTTCATAGAAAAGTTCATTAGGGATTTTTAGAATGGCAGGGTGAGACCTATTAAGAATAATAAAAAGATTAAACAACTGAACATTCATTTGCTTTAGTTTTGTATAAACAGAAACAAAGCCAAGGGAAAATGAATAGGGCACCTGTAGTTACGTAGCAACTTGGTGACAAAACAACTGTCATAACCCTGGAGGCCATCTTGTTTCTTCTCATAGAGGGGGCTGTCAGTCATGAGTCTCTCCAACAGTGAAACCCCTGTTTACCACCCATATAGAATAGTACAAACTAAATGTATGTTGAGTAAATGTAAAAAGATTAACTGTTTACATTAGTCTAAAGACTATACGGTATGTCTAAATATTAAGTCACATAATAGTATAAGTTACCAAGTCCATGTTGTTGTGCCAGTGGAGATCTAAGGACAGGGCCAAGCTGTTTAGGGTCTCCAGCCAAAACCAGCTGACCCTTCTCAGGATCGAGAAGACCTGAGGAAAAATTATTTGAGATAAGACAAAAAACCTAACCTTGTACCTTCTGAAAGACTTTCATACTTACTTACCGGCAATTCCAACAACACATTCAGGTTCCACAGCTTGTCCAGCTTCATCTATGAAGATGTGTGAGAAGTGACCCACTGGTATGCCTCCAGATACAAGCCTGAGAACAGTACATGCAGTAAATCAAAAACACTACTATTTATCATGCTGAACAACTGTCATTCTTAAAGCTAAGACAAATGGAAAAGCTTCTTGAGTTTCAACATTTTCTGTCACATTCATATCTACACACAGTAGTTATTTTTTAGGTTCACCTAGCAACTACAGTACTAAGCAAAATCTTGTATATAAGTATAGCTGTGGAGCACTTTTACAGTGGACTAAAAGTTTTAGAGGGACTTTTACCTTCCTGCAGTGATGAGTGTGACCACAATGATGGTGTAGTCCATCAAAGTTTTCTTAGAGGGCAATATGAAACTGTCCTGACTTTCAACCCAGTTGCTGTATTTCTAGAAACAGACATGCAATTCAACAGATAAATTAAGACATTCATCACATCTAGATGATATTAAGACATCTCAAAAAAACCTCTCTATACAGGAACGATTATGTAACACGGATGCATACCAATAGTTTACGTGGCACAGTACGAGGGTCTCTACTGCTGGCATAGAGACGAAACAGACGATGGGCATCCACAAATCCCAGTAACCTCTCACACAGCAGATCACAAGCACTGTTGGAAGGAGCACAGGCCAGAAGATGGACACCAGGACTAGATTTAATTACCTAAAACACACAGACACAGGCAAACACACCATTGTTTTCGACAGTAAAATTGTTTGTACATCATCTATTATACTGCACATATTATAATAGTCTTGTGAGACTAACCTTAAATAAAGGGTATACTAAAACATCAAAAGGTGAATACATTTATACAATGGATTCAGTTCCAAGTATGATACATTGTGCTGACTGATTTTCTAATTGTCAGATATGTACATGCAAAACTTGTGCAAAATGTGCAATACGCTATGATTTACCTGTTTTATGGCCTCCACCATTGTGACAGTTTTTCCTGTGCCAGGTGGGCCAAAGATCAGGTATGGGGCAGGTTTATGCTGGCCAGACAAAATGTGTTGAACAGCCGTCTTTTGCTCAGGGTTGGCCTCCAAATCTCGATTGTAAATCCTGCACAAAACAAGTCACGATAATTTACATTGTATTTGAGAAATATATTTTTATCATCAACTGTATATTTTTATCGACAACTGTATGTGAGTGACCTTAGCTTTGGCAATTCTGCCTGTCTGATTCCATTGACAGTGGGAAACAATACATCTCCTAGCCTGCGGTCAGCAGCCAGCTGTACGGCACGATGCTGAAGTTTAAGTGGGAAACGATTAAAGCTGAACTCCACATTGAACTTCATATTGACAATGAACTTCTGTACAAGCCTACAGAACAAAAAGGGTTCAACTGTAGCATATAAATCCATGATATTATAAAACCATGATCCTCAAGGCTGGATGCAGTTCTTACTTCTTAGAAAAGCCCAGTTTAATGCTCTCCAGCTCTACACGATGAACATAGCCCTTATATATAGTGACAGGTTGAGTCTTATTATTTGACAAGTACACGTTCAAGCTATCTCCTCTTAACACTGATGGCCTGTTCTCTGCCACTCCAGGCACCTGAGGTGGAGAGAGAGCAAAAAAAATTTTTTACACAAAAACAAAAAAAAAATGATTGAATATTATACCAGTTGGTGGAAGAGTTGTCACTCACCTGCAGCACAAGCAGGTTTTTGTTAGTTTTGTCCTGTTTCATGGTCTGGCCGTACATATCATACTTCTTTATATCCTCCTCCATTTGAATCTCCTCTAGGTGTAGGACAAGATGTAAACGTTCGGCGTACTGCTTTATACACAGAGGCGACTCCAACACACCCCTAAGAAAACAAACAAACAAAAAAAAATGGAAAAAACTTCAATAAGCAATGGTAATGCCATCGCTAGATTTAGCTCAAGCTACAGTAGGTCAAAGAATATCTGTACTGTACATGTCATTGAATGTGTGGTCTATTAGATACATGTCATTGAATGTGTGGTCTATTAAGACATCAAGAAAGTCTGCCGAACATTTGATAGCAGACATTTTAATACACTCATCATGAACATCAATGTCCTGGCAATAACGTGTTAGGGAGCATTAGGGATTTTCTGACACTTCTGTTAGACTGTGAAATTTCCCAGGTGTTTCTTTCTTTGTTCCTTCTCTGTGTATTCTTAGATATTCCCACTAGACAGTGTTAAATTATTTCCTTATTCCTTATATGGCAAAAGTTCCTATAGCCCATGTTCCAGCATATATTCATGCAACCCTCTCTTTGTTCTCCCTAGATGCCTTTTGTTTCCCTGGAACTTAACCAGAAAGTGTAAATGACTTTTTGTTCTTTGATTTAACAAATGAACATGACGATGACAAGGCATTTGGCTGAAAACTTAAATACTCTATCTATGCTATAATAAACCAGAGGAAACCTTCTAATGTACTTTCTAAAGTTTGTTGCTGACCATGTTTAGAGGCGTAATGGTGAGAAGCTTTTGATGGTACCATGACCCCATAAGTGTCTGTAAAAAAAAATAAAATAAAAGAATAATTCTTTCAACATACCACTAACCACTACTCAACCATAGTGCCTTGTACAATTATTCTCCCCTCCAAAACACTCAATATTGCAATAATGTTTCTGTTTATGATGAGTTCATGTAAACTTCTGAGCCAACTGTACATCATTATTTTTTAAGCATTTGGTTCAAGTTTAAATTGATTCACATTCATTTTGTACTTCAAAAACGTAAAATGTTTACTTACACCATAAAGAAGATATGAGCCTGCCAAGCATTTCTGTGTGACTTTCCATAAATATAGATTGCAGTAAGGGCTGGGCAATTAATTTGTTTTTGTTTTTTTTACTTTTATATTAGAATTTTAATTATCTTAATTATCATATCAATCATTTCTTTTTTTAAGGTCTGTTAATACTTTTTCTGTTAATGCTTTCCTTATTGTGTGTCTTGTACTACCACAAGTATAGTCACATGACTCCACTCCGTCCAGTCTGTGACATGGAACCAATATTAGATCAATAAAAAAAACTTTCATTTTGAAACAAATTACATACGGTAAGTTTGTATTTACCATACAAACCTTGGTTATTCATTATAATTGAGGTGAAGTGTTCATTGTGATATTGATTTGATATTGATTTGAGGTCATCCCTCAGCAGTAATTACCCTAATTACTCTAATTAATTAAGTGTGATTATACTGAGTTTATTATATTTTAGACTTGGCTTGGGTCAATGGAGCATTGACTTCCTAAGCAGACAGAACCAAAGTTATAAATATTTCTGACTGACTGAAGCTCACCTCACTCTGAGAAGCTGCTGCTGGACTGTAGGGGGAAGTTTCTCAATATCAGCATCCCAATGTTTGACCAAGTTCTTCAGGTACGCTGAGTACTTATAGTCTCTCAGCTTCATAGCTGGTTTTAAAGCATGTGTCAGGCCGCTACAGAGAACAAAAACAAGCAAAAAAAAATCTAAGAAAATGCATTCGCAATAATGTATGGTGAACACAAACATTCTAAAGGCTACTATAGTAAATTTTAGCACTGTGAAAGGCCACTGAGTGTTGTGACACTTCATATAAGACATGGCAGAAGGTAGCTTCTGCCTTTCAAAATATATAAAAAATTAAATTGTCAGGAAATAGTATTAAAAAGACAACATTCTACGTGGCAAGGAAAGTTGGCAAGTAGAAATTTGTACTTTCCACCTACTAAGCTAGATTTTATAATCCACACTGTATTTTCCTATTCCTATTTTCTGTGAACATGTATACAGTAAGTCCCCGACTTACGAACAATTGAGTTACTAATTTTCCACAGATACGAACGGACCAGGAATGTTCGAAGATGCGAATAAATCGCGGAAGTAGCTCATGTTTTGTACAATAAATAGACGCTGCAGTGCACCAGACACCAATATTTATAATCACGTACAACATTTTCAGTATGTACTGTACATGAATATATAAAATGTCCAAAGTCCAGTATATTGTATGTGTGCATGTGGGGATGTGAAAGAAATGAGTCGGCCTCACCAGTCCCAATAGTAAAGCTGTCCCAAAAGTGAATAATTCTAATTTCACAAAATTCACACAAGACAGAGTTCACAGTCTGAAACAGCTCTGAGACTCTGTTCAAGCGCACCATGTAGCGTTGTCCTCCCCCTATGTCTTCTCGGGCTGTATTTAAACGAGGTCAGATGACACCGCAGCATCACCGGGATGCTCCTCGTGATTTGGAGGCAAAGTTTCGCGAGAGTATAATGCAAGACTTGCAAGAGAATAATGCGGAACCAAAACCTGTTTGTTTTTTTATGCTTTACATTGTATATTGGTGTCAAAAGTATACAAGACTCATTTTGTCGAACTTGCAAGCGAATCAGACTTATGAACATGCTCCTGGAATGGAACTTGTTCGTAAGTCAGGGACTTGACTGTACTATAACCCAGTAAGCTTACCTCTCAGGAGGCACACCCTCCTCCACCACTCGGTCCTTGGGGCGGTTTTGCCCTTTCTGTCTGGGTCTATACTGACTCGTTGGGCCCAGCTCACTGCCGAGTTGAGTGTGCACCACAGCCTCAATCTCCCGCACAATGCAGAATGGTTTGGGAGGGTCCGAGGACTCGGACTCAGGGCAGAACTCAAAGTACATGGTGGCTGGAAAGTAGCCATACTGGTGAGCTTGGTACTTCACCTCAACCGCATAGCTCTCACCTGTCAGAAAGGAAAGGGTTTAATTTTTAAAAATAATAATAATTTTCCAGGTACAAAGCAAAGCACA
>JAQMYK010000036.1:18935457-18945789 GCA_030014345.1 Clarias buthupogon
AAAATTTTTTATTTCTTTTTTTTTTTTTTTTTTTTTTTACACAACAATGTATAGTATTAAAAGAAGGGGTACTAACTATGGTTATTATTGTTTTTCGTTTTATCGCGTTCAATGCGTTGATTTCCCGTGATGCACTTTGACAGGGTTGGTCCTGCTGAGCCAAGATGGCGGACGTTGCCGAGCAGCTCACTGATGAGGAGAAGGTAATCCGAGTGGTTAAAACTTTCGAACTTGTTTTTCCTTCTTGTCGTTTTACAGATACGTGTTTTTCATGATTGTTTTCAGTCCTG
Organism: Clarias buthupogon; assembly: GCA_030014345.1. Taxonomy (NCBI): domain Eukaryota; kingdom Metazoa; phylum Chordata; class Actinopteri; order Siluriformes; family Clariidae; genus Clarias; species Clarias buthupogon. Next base: position 18,935,748 of record JAQMYK010000036.1, read on the forward strand.
GCTTGTTGTAGCTACCGCATTCAGGACGGTGCAGGAGAGATATGAGTAAGCGAGTTTGCTAGCTCTCTGCACCGTAGTCTGAGACGAGGTCCGTCTCAACCGCACTTCCTTGTTGTGTGTGTAGTGCACTAAACTGGGTGTGTACGGCACTATGTTATACTCTATCAAGGGATCTTATATGGGGGAAAGGGAGGTGATTTGGGACGCAGCTCGGCTAGTTTTGGGAGGTTTGTAATTAAACTCGACCGCTTTGGAAGCGAGTTTAACTCTGCCGTGGTATAGTTTCAGAAAACTAGTACGACTAGTAATAAAATGCGTTATATGCTATAATTGATGATGTGATTCATAACTAACGGTATATAAGTGAACTAGTTCGAAAATGATAGGGTGTATCCACACATCTAAATTAGGGGTGTTTATGAATTTATCTGGCTTTCTATGCTCATCTATCTGTGTATCTTTATCTGTTCATGTATCTCTGTCTGTCTATCTATCTAGACTATGTCTATTAGATGTATAGTATTAGACGTTTGATTTTGGTTTTGATTTGATCATGTGTTAGATTTATTAAATTTTTAACCTGTTTAAGTTAAACACTCGAGAATCAAGAGCCCAGACGTCTTCACTGCGCTAAAATTGAATTTTATTCATATTTCTGTTTTGGTTTCTCTGAAACCTAATGACCCAATAACGTGATGATGTTGGGCAACTACAGGGTGTCCCAAAAGTCTCCATACAAAAGGGAAATTACAGCTTTTTATCAGAATGGAATTTTATTTACAGATCATCATCTACAAACTTGTCATTTATTTGTGAATACGCATCACTGTATCTTCCACCCATGTTAACACATCTGGTGTTATGCATGACATTGCTCGTGTCATTCTGTTTTCCCTGACATCGCTTATGCATTCTGTTCATTTTCTCATGTTTATGGACACTTTTAGGGCACTGTAATTCAGTGCCAAACATTAAGTTGTAAAATATCATAAAGTCATTGGCCAGTCTTGTGATGAACTGTTCTCACATCGCATGTGAAAATGATTCTTTGAATCTCGCCATGTCTGCATTTTCACTATATACTGTATGTTCAACTGCAGAGTAACATAAACCAAGTTTCTGTTCCTATTTTGAGGCTAAACACAATTTGGTCCTTTATTGTCAAAATCCTGCATGTTTCTGTATGCTTTGTTGCATCAACTTTACATTTGATCACCAAATTATTTGACTTTGCCAAACTGCGTCCTCCCGTTTTGATCCTCCCCCCTGCTCCACTTGGTTTCTCTGATTTTGTGCACTGCATTTGCTTTCTGTTTTTATTCTCAGCTGAGTCTTTGTGACCCAGCCCTAAGTGTGCATGCTGCTACATGCCTTCCTACTTCCACCACACATCCATATGTACTGTATGTCTGCAATCTGCTGCAAGCAAGTTGTCTCTTCCGGTGCTTAGTTTTGCTGCTGCTTGCAAGTTTGTGACAGTTATGTGGTTAAATTCAAGTACAGACTGGTATGAGCAGGCCGGGGTATTTCAATTATGCTTTGACATGCAGAGCCTGTGGCCTTTTCTGACTGATAAGTCTCTAAGCTTGCATGTTGAATATACAATATTCTATTGTTAATAGAACAAAAATGTGCTTTAAGTAAAGGAGCCTGGAGTAATTTATTTAGCTAACTACTTTAAACCAAAAGGACCTGTACTGAGCACTGTAGATTTTGTTCCTCTTCTTTTAAATGTTAACTATCCTGAGTTGGCTCATTTCAACATGTAGTGATTTAAATAGTTCCCAAATTTAGATAGTAAACTTGTCGTAATTTTGCCTTTGCATCGGTTGAAAATTCAAAACTTTATTAGCTACTGTAACTAATGACTAAGTGCAAGCTAACATAATGTAGGTGAATTAGTCCACATATTAAGTTTATTAATAAAGGCTAGGAGACACAAATGAGTATCTGGTTGTGTAGCACATGATGTTTGCACTTGTTCAACAGCTGTGTTGTGGTGTTATCCAGTGTTTCAGTTATGAACTGAGAGTTTCTGTTCTCACATTTCATATAAACAATACTTAAACCTGATTAGTTTCTAGCATCATTAAATATAAATATTAGCAGGACAGTTATATGGGCCTAGTTTATTATTAATTCCGCCTGGTTTTGTCTACTTCCTCATACCAGTGGAATGATTGCATTGGGCAAAGTGTGAGATTAGGAATCGAGATGCACTTCACCAACATGAAATGCATTACATTAAAATACATTATAACATCAGTTAAAAAAAATTTTTTTTTGCACCTGTCTAAGGAAACCAGACAGGAAATTTGTTTAAGTCACACGTCATTCAAGAACCAGTGAGAAACAGGTGCAGATGATGACGGATCATCAGGCCGGTGATTAGTATATGGCTGATGCTGAATGCTTAGTGGTTGGAACAGACAAGAGGGGAAACGAGGTTGCTGCTGAGTTTTTTTTTAAATTGTATCTTCAGGCAACTTTGCAGCCAGTCACAGTATCCATTTTTTCATTGAATGTACAAAATTTCATTAAATTTAATATGAAGAAATGAGCGGTGTCTCAAGACCATCGCACAGTACTGTAGGTCACCGAGCCCTTTCAAAGTACATGTTATTACTCCACCTGAAATATCCATCAGATATTGCATTTTTTATTCCTCAATCTCTTTATTTCACTCCTCCTATAAATACAAATAAAGTGTGTATATATATGTGTATATACAGTATATGGTTTGTCTGTACACACACTGGAGACCCATCTAAATCTAAAAATTAGTTTTGTATAATTCTTTAAAAGATAAGTTTAACAGTAAGTGTTATTAGGCTAGTATTAATGCTGTGATCTCAGTGGGCTTTATTAAGTTCTTGTAGACTTTTGAAATTTGGTGCTTATCTGCTTATGTCAATGTTTTTGTTAGCTTGTTTTCTAACTAATCGATGAACACCAGATTGCACGTTTTCCCCCTTATTTTAGATGTGTGCACTGTGGTAGACTTGCTGTTAGAAAATGAGGGCCACTATGAACAAAAGCAGATGGGCAATATTTAGAAATTGCAGATGATCAATATGAGTTTCGTCAATGATTTACAGTGTTTGCTTTACAAAGCGTTAGATCATTTTCTGAGTTTGGCTGGTGGCAGCATTCACAGTTAATACAGTCCTGATATGATCTTTTCTTGTGGCCTAAAATTTTTTCTTTTTTTTCATCAAAACTTCCTGTTGAAGATTTTCTGTAGCAGTGCACAAGACAATCTGCTCTGTCACTGGTTTTGCAGGGGTTCTCCCATACTCAGCTTGTACTGCTTAGAATTATGAACAGGAAGGAAACAGTAAATTCAGTAATGTTTCTGAATGCTGTGTTGCGTATACAGGCCTTTTTTTGTTTTGTAATGAAGAAGTGTGCCACACAAGCATGTGTCAAAAAAACAAAACAATTGCAAGGCTGTTTGTCGGTCATTTCCTGTCATCTCACATCTCAAGTTGAGGTTGAATAAACTGCATCGTTTTAACTGCAACTGCAAAGTTCTACATCTGTGTGACAGGAAATAATTCATCATACCAGGACTTGGCAGTAGTCTGTTTGCTATTAAAAAAGGGAAGTTTTTTTTTCTTCTCAAAAACAAGCAAAAAGAAATGTCACTTAACAAGGTATGCAGTTTGGTGCACACTAACTTAGCTACCGCTTGCTACTGGTGATGGCACTGTTAGTATTTTTTCACAACTCAGGGAACCATTCTTTCTGGACAGATTATATGAGAAGCATAGGCCCCTCTTTATGACTCTAACAGGATAGGCGGTATAGGGGATGAATGAAATAAAGAATAATCAACATGCATACTTATTCATTTGTTAAATCTAAAACATTTTCTGTTTTTAGCAGGAAAATATTGAACTTGCTTGTTGATGGCATCCTGGATTCAACGTTGTCCAACACCCTGAAGTCAGAAATGATGGCTTAGGATGAAACGTTAATGACGTCTGCCTTTTCAAACCTGTTCAAATTAAACATCTTTGAAGTAATATTTGAATATTTTGCTACCAGATAAGTCCTCATTAAATTTAAATGAACCAACTTTATGGAGAAAATCAAAACCAAACTGTTTAAAGCTAGACTGTTTAAAGACTCAGATCAGAGGGTGCAGCGAACAAACTGTCCTGTACCGAACGGTACGAAATAAATTCCACACAACGTTACAACAAAAACGTGTGAGTCTGCGATAATATTATTGACTGATGTAGTAGGGCTGAACTGCTGCCTAACCTGTTGAATCCATTGTAATTGAGGTCATAATGCTTGTCAAACAGATTTCCCACTCGCGTTGACTGTGGAGCAGCAGTGGAGCTATTTATAATACTGTAGCTTTTGTGTGCTGGTGTTCCTGTGCCAATTTGTTTCCCGTCTTTGTTAGATGACCAAATTATAGATTTCGGAAAATGCCCTCAGTATTAAGGTAATTGGCCAGCTATAAATTATATGATGGGTTGTGACTTGTGTTTGGATCCATTCCAGTGTTTAATCTATGGTCTCATTATATACCCAGCATGGAAAAGAAAATAATGAGACATTTGATTTGAATACTTTATTTCGAACATGAAACCAATAAAACAAAAATAAATAAAGAAATAAAATAAAGAAGAAAAAGCTATATTTGAAAAGGAGTAGGAAGAAGTATAAACTTATTTAATCCTACCCCTTTTGACTCTCTAACAATATCACTGCCAATATATATTATACATACACATGGATGGATAGATTCTATAGAACAGAGTTTACTGTCCTCTGCTCACCCTTGTTTAGTTTGTCTGGTCATATAAAGGATATGAAACCTGATCACAGACAACCTCAGTTGTTGCTCCAGTCTGTATGTAAAGGGAACCTGGATGTCTGGGTTTACTCTTGTTGCTGTGGTGCCCAGTGTGTCACTGTGGGAACTGTGACGAAGTGCTCGGCTTGTATGTGCTTTGCTAAGAAAAGTCCTAACGCTTCTAAGGAGTGGCCTAAAGAGCTGAACAGACCAGAAAGAGCACTTCTCACAGACAGCAACTCTGTTCTAGCTGGAATAGAAAATCACGAGGAGCTTAACCTCTCATATAGCCAAAATTGTTGACTACATAAGTTAGCATCCCTTATATTGTTTTTTTTTTTTAGGGGGGGGTCATCAGGTTTATTGGTTTTACAAATACGGAGCAGTGGTCAGAGCACTGTGCAGCGCTGTTGGTTAGAAAATGGGAGGATTATGACAGGAAGAGCATTTCAAATTAAAATTTTATCACATGCACAGTCGATATGCAGTGAAATGCTGACACGACCGCCAGTGACCTTAGAAGTAAAATCTTATTTATAAGAAATAAATATGAATAAAAAAGAAATACAATAGAAAATAAATAAAATTTCTGGTGTAAAACCTGTCCCAGATCTTGTGGACCAAATGATCTGATGTGGTGACAACTAGGAAAAAGAAAACAAGAAAAAAATTCGGATAAACAAATTAGGCAACAGACAAAACCTTTTTTTTTTTTAATTATGATTTTTTTTATTTATTTATTTATTCCCATCTGCTCACACACACTCCTAACCAATTTTCCCACTTTATTAAGAGGGACTTTGTCCTATCCCTCTGAATCTGACACTTATTGTTGTTACACCTGTGTGTGATGTTTAAAAAGGATTAGCTTGTCCTGGTTGTCATTATACAAACAAATCACTCTGAGGTAATAAAAAAAGATAAGTACGAAGTAAAATGTTTGCACTGCTACACACACACACACACACACACACACCCCAATAATGTTCTTATGTTTATAACTGTAGCCTTTGTTTGTCCAGCAAGCTGTATATCAGACTGGCCACGCCTGTAAAATTTTGTTGGGTCCTGGAGAATCCCAGTGCACACCCCTTAATCCACATCATATGCCAAAACCAAAAAAAATTTATAAGATGCTTTGAAAGAGTTTCGAGGATATAAAAAAAAATTATGCGTATTATTTCTCTTTCAAAAAGGAAATATACATAGGAATAATATGTATTTTTAATACTAACTAGTTACTGTAATGATGCTTTATCATATGTGAAACCTACTTTGATGTATTTCTGCTAACAATGAAAAAAAAATATATATATATTTTCCTAACACTGTAAAACCTCGGATTGTGAGTAATGCGGTTTGCGAGTGTTCTGCAAGACAAGCAAAGATTTTTAATAAATTTTGACTTGGAAAATGAACAAGTCTTAGTTTACGAGTACAGAGTATCATGTATCACGGATACGCTTCTTGTTTTGATGCAGAGCGTCATGTGATCACAACTGAGCCAGTGTTTTTTCTCTCTCTTGGTTTACAGGTGTTTTGAAATACGAGTCCGCTTCCGGAATGAATTATGCTCGTAATCCAAGGTTCCACTGTATAATATTAATATTTTTCTGTAACAGATCCGCATTGCGGCCAATTTTGTGGTCCACGCGCCACCTGGAGAATTCAATGAAGTTTTCAATGGTGAGACCTCTGGATTACTTCTGTACATTTCAAATATTTATTTTCTGTCATGCAGTTTCTAGTTACCTTTCTTAATTGTTATTATTTCTGTTTACTGTCTAATGTCTGTTTTATGGTGTTCAGGATTAATAAGGCTCCATCTTATCTTATTATGAAGTACTTACTTAGGAATCATTTCCATGTTGAAATTAATATTAATGTGATCCTCCTTGGCTCATAATTACGGTGTTGGATGGATTTTTATGAGCAGGATCCCATTGGTATTGGTGGCTTTGCTTTTGAGCGCTGGAACTGAAAACCAGGTCTGGCAGGTGATACAAACAAATGTACTGTGTATGAGAATCAAAACTTACTGAGTATGCTGCTGTATGATTTCAGATGTCCGGGTACTGCTCAGCAATGACAATCTACTCAGGGAAGGGGCGTCTCAGTGAGTGTTTACTTTTGTTAAATATTTATGTTTCAGTGGGACTATATATTAATTAATTTTGTCCCAAACCTGTGTTCTACAACTTAATTGAGCAAACTTGAAGTCTGCAAGTGAACACTTGTTTCTGACAGTTCTGTGGATAAAAGCTGTTCTTCCTAGGAAGTTTGGGTTTTATTATCTTGATTAGAACACGTCTTCCCACAAAACACTTCTCACTATTTTGTCAGACTTGGCAGGCTTCTAAGTGTTGTGAGAGGAAAATGCCTCCCTTGTATTTCCATACTGGCAACCTAAGATAAAACACAGTAGAGTTCACCTAGTAGAGTTCTTTGTTTTGGTATTTCGCTTAAAGCTTACTTCAGTCTCACTCAACACCTTTTCCTTGCATGGCCCTATTTGATGGCTTAGCAATAAGATTGCCTATGTTTTTATGGCTTTATCTGTTTTTAATTATAATTAAATGTTTTGAAACTTGAATATGGCTTTTAATCTATTTATTTCTTCTCTCCATTTAACAGAGCCTTTGCTCAGTATAACATGGATCAGTTTACACCCACCAAACTTAAGGAAGATCAGGTGATTTACACCTTGACACCAGTTTAATGTTAATTAATATGATCATTTGTTGGCCTAAACATTTCGATCTTTTTACTAATTTGTCACCATTCCTCACATACTTTTATATAATATTTAATATATACTTATTGATTTTCCACTAAACCAATGTTAAAATGCAGGTATTGATCACGGAGCATGGAAACCTAGGAAATGGGCGTTTCTTCGACCCGCGAAACAAGCTGTCATTTAAGTTTGACCACCTGAAAAAAGAGGCCAGTGACCTGCAGCACTACGAGCGTGAAGCATCTCTGGAACCGTGGAGGGAGGCGTGTGATGTTGCGCTCAGGGCCTACATAAAGGATCACTACCCTAGTGGAGTGTGCACGGTGAGCGAGCTCTGTCCTCTCCTGGATCTGGATCTGGGAGCTATTGGACCTGTCTCTCATCTCTCCCTGATTCCTTGTCACCCTTAAGTTTTTTCTAAAAAAAATTAAAATCTAAAAAGGCTTAGTACTAGTGCATTAAGAGTATCATGTGCATATATTATCCATCTTCTATCTTAAAGCATTAAAGATTTCAGGAGAAATGTTTAAAGGGCCTCTGTGTTTGTGTTCTTTCACAATCTCCTCCTTTCCATAGGTTTATGCAAAAACCGTCGATGGCCACCAAACAATCATTGCCTGTATTGAAGGACATCAATTTCAACCCAAAAACTTCTGGTAAGTTCGAATTTGTCCTCTGTGTCACTGCCTCTGTTTTGTCTCTCAAGCTGTTTGATGAAGTCCATGAGATCTTGTCCTCTGTCTGTGCAGGAATGGTCGCTGTCGGTCCGAATGGAAGTTCAAAATCTCTCAGGGCACGACTCAGCTTGCGGGTGTGCTCAAGGTCCAGGTGCATTATTATGAAGATGGCAATGTGCAACTGGTCAGCCACAAGGACATTCAAGAGTCTCTCACCATTTCTGTGAGTTACAACTACTGTTAGATCAAAGCCTGTGAGAAATGGTGACAAATTTGTTATCGGAGGTTATCAGGACATAAAAATGGTACACAGCTAGACCTAAAGAACGTGAATTGGGGAGGTGTTTTGCTGGAAATTACAGTTTGAATAACTTCCACTTTAAAATTAAAAATCTGTCAGACCCACATATAGACTATATAGTGTTACCCATGGGTCTGAAATGTACCTGGGTGGGGTTGGAGTGCCCTAGTATATTTACCATCTACATCGGGGCCCAAAAATGTATACTCACTTCAACTGTCATTATCTGACTATTAACTCTAATTGTATTATGGCAGCAGTGTGTAGTATTCTAATAATTGCACCACAAATATACAGTAATACATAATATAGTATAAATATATAATATAGTAATATAATTTTCTTTGACACATTATTTATTTTTTATTGTTTTTTTTTTTTTTACACTGCTACCTACATGTAGCTACTTAACCCCAGTTGAATGATTGCTTGCTAGCGCATCTGTTAGCTTACTTTTCTTGCCTACTTTTCTTGGAACCACCCAACTCCACGGGAACTATTGGAATATTTTTAACATCACAGCCATCTAATGAATTTGTTTGGGTGGGAGTAGAGTCGTAAATAGATTTTTTTTTTTTAATATATTTTTAAATGCCACTATTAAATGCCTCCCCACTCGTATAGACACTGGTAAAGCTGCTTGTAAACAAATTGTTGGTGTTTTTAAGAAACCCTGTATATCCCATAATAACCTTCACTCTTCTAGGAAGGCTTTCCAAAAGTTTTAGGCCATGTCCACATATAGCCGGGTATTTTTAAAAACGGGGATTTTTCTACTTTATTTTTTTAAAATATAGTTCTGTCCACACGACCTACATTTTAAAACTCGTATTAAATATCTTTGTCCACATGAAAACGCAAAACGCCCTGTTAAGCGCTGTTAGGAGCATCCCTAATTAACTGTGAGTCAATCAGAAGCCTAGACAAAACATTACCGGTTGTAGAAGTCTGATGGGTCTCGTCCAAAACCGCCGTCGCTGTCATGCGGAGTCTGTGTCTTCGGAGTCTTCTGTTCGTCAACGTAATGTGTGAGTAACTGCATGTGTATGTACACGCATGTAAAAGTCCAGTACGCAACATTAACACTTACGTACAGTAAACTAGTGACAGTCAACTATTGCACAAATATCCAAAGCTGACATCAAATCAAGGAGACTAGCACACAGAAATTGTCATCATCGGCACACAAGGTGGCGTTAAAACGAGCCAAATTCTCAGTTTCCCTGGTCCAAACAACACCACTGAAAACAGAATTTCGGAAATTCTTCACTTTGGGTGGAGTTTTCCAAAAGCTTGGTTTTCAACGACCAAAACTGAGTTTGCGTGTGGACGAAAGGTCAAAACCACAGATTAGGCCTTGTTCACACGGGCGTTAAATTTTTGGATAAACGAACGCGCTCTGAACATCCTAGACGTTTATGTTGCGTTTTGTAGTGTCGCTCGATTGACTTCTACACTGGCGTTCGTTTGGCTCTGTCTAACGCCAGCCTGCAGCCCAAATTGTAGTTTGTGTG
>JAQMYK010000036.1:18945889-18958136 GCA_030014345.1 Clarias buthupogon
CCCGTGTGAACACTCTCATTGACTCCTATGTGTAGAAAACCCTCTGCGCTTGATCCGCGCTCACCGGACGCTACGAATGCCAGAAAAATGCTCGATTTTAACGCCCGTGTGAACAAGGCCTAAAAATCTCAGTTTTTAAAAATACCCGGCTACGTGTGGACATGGCCTTAGAGCTTGACTGTGGGGATTCATTCATTCAGGGAATTAGTAAAGGCAGAGACTGATCTAGGGTGAGAAGCATGCATGAAACGTTGTGAGTGTGTAACACCTGACCAGTGTATGTAGTTTTCATGGAATGTCTGTTTACACCAGTCAAGTTCACCTGAAGGGTCTTTAACCACAAATTTCAGTAGTGAAACAGCAGCTGAGTCTAAGCTACTGGTGAAAAGGTTTAAATCCCACCAACACCAAGCTGTGAACAAATAAAAAGGACTGGACAAACCCTCACAGGTTTTCTGAAAAGCGGTTTTGAAGCTAATTATACCCCTAATTATGGCTTAATGACTTTATGGCTTAATATAATTTTAGATGATTAATTTAGAAAAAATTAACCACATAATTATAAATAGGAAAACTAGCTACATGTACAGTACACTAATGCTTAAAAGTTTGGGATCACTTACAGATTTCTTTTTGTTTAGTGATATTATTTTCAACATTTTACAAAAATACTGGTGATTTCAAAACTATAAAATAGCACATATGGAGTTGGGTAATTATGTAAAACCAACAGTTATTTTAAGACAGAAATAAAAAAACAGGAATGACCATGGAGTTAAAAAGTGATCCCAAACTTTTAAGCGGTGTGTAAAATATTTATTTTAACATGTGGTTCATGGAGATTGACTCAGTTTTGGAATCACTCCAACTCCTGTACATATGAGGGTTAGCCTTATATAGGAATTTTCATCAGCGCTTTTAGCTTTTGACAGAAACAAGATATTAATTCCTTTTGTCTATTTAACTTTGTGGCACACTCTAAGATCTTATTCAGTCACCTTTAGCTTTGATTACAGCACACAATGTGGTGTTATGTTCATGTGTGAAATTAATTCCTCATGCTCCCAGAACCTATTCTCAATTTGAGTCCTGGACTTTGCCCCTGCCATCAGGCAAGAAAAGCTCCACAGATGTTGAGAACCTGGATGTTGAGGACATTCAGGTCATCAGAAGACTTCATTTTATTGCCACATAACATTGCTAAGTCTAGATTTCCTGACCAATTGAAGATCATAACACTGTCTCCAGAGGCTTATACAGTGGCCACCATGCATGATGGGTGCACCGCTTTATGCACTTCTCTGGTCACTCTGAACTCATCAGACCACATGATCTTTATATTTCTGAGCAAATTGAAGTATTTTCTGATTACTGTAGTCTGATTAGTGGTTTTCTTATGGATTTTCTTGTTTGACCCTTTTTAAATGGCAATATTTTTAGCCATGCAGTATATGTCACTCTGACACTGACACACGGAGCACTGCCTCTAATTGGTCCCTTTTAGTTTCTTCATGTGTAAGTTAATTGTGCTTGTCTGTATCGTTTAACAGAATCCAAAGCAATCTGCAGAGGAGTTGGTGAAGGCTATTAACAATGCAGAGACCGAGTATCAGGTAGGATCGAGTCAATGATATATATGTATTTTGTTTATTGATTTTTTTTTCTCCCCTCAATAAAGTTTTTCTATGACCATTATTGTAAAAAAAATTATTAATCGCTAACTTCATTGTGTCTGGAACGCATCTGTTTAGACCTGGATTTAAAAGAATGTCTTTTATTTTCTTCCTTCCTTCCTTTCACTCTCACCTCCCTCACTTGCTTGCTTTGTTTCTTTACATTCAAATCTTTTCCTTCTTCTGTTAGACGGCAATCAACGAGAACTACCAGAACATGTCAGACACCACCTTCAAAGCCTTACGCCGACCGCTTCCCGTCACCCGTACCAAGATCGACTGGAACAAGATCCTCAGCTATAAGATCGGCAAAGAGATGCAGAACGCTTAGAGCTGAGCCAGCATGCCTCCCCCTCTGCTTACAGCACAAGCCAAGAAATGACCTGCGAAGGGCCTGGGCTGGAGCTCGAGGCTGGGACCAGGCTTAGGCACAGGCACTTAGGACAAACGTGCAAAGAAATGTCCTTGTTTCCTACTTCTTTCTTTGGTTTAGTTTTCTCCTTTCTTCCAAAAGCCAAGGTTTAACCTCAGCTAAAGAGACTGCCTCCTTATCTGTATTGTCAGAAGGCTGTGAGATTGTTCTGTTGGGTGTAGCAAAAGTCCTTGCTGCTGAACCAATACCTCCTCCAACACCAGTGCACAGGGTCAGAAATGTTAATACTCCCACTTTTTCACATTCTCACCTCACTGATTTTTACACGTCGCTCACAGAGGGGTTTCTGTACACCAGTTCTGCTCTGTCCTTGACCAAATGTTTAATATGTACTAATGAAAACCCTTTATAAGCACGCTTTGGAATAGAGTTTAATTTTATAATCTTTGCTGAAAGATATTGATTTTAATTCAAGATTTTTTTAAGTATATTTTTTATCTTGAGCAAATGGAAACAAATACTGAAGAGGTTTTTTTGTGTGAAGAAAGTTTGCGGTGATTACTTCTTCGGTTAAAGCCTTTTTTTTCTACCTTGAATATACTTTACACACCTTAAATACGATTTAATTGAGCTGATAATTTGAAATATTAAAAAAAAGTACAAATCAGCCCTCGATACCTTTAACAGTATATAACTTTTTTGATTTTTTGACTTGATTTTTAGTCATGTCCACATTGTTGTTCTAATTTAATTGTTTTAAATGGTTTCTGTTTTGGACTCTCTTACCTAAATTTATCTGCAGTCCAAACCCAAGCGATTTAAAGTTCAATGTGTAGGTATACACTGATCAGCCATAACATTTTGGCCCTGTCTGCTGTGGTATGCGGCAGCAAGCTGATAGTCGCAGATGCTTTAAGACCTGTAAGGTACGAGGTGGGGCCTCCATGGATCCAACTTATTTTTTGCAGCAAACCGAGTGATGCTCCACTGGATTGAGATCTGGAGAATTTGGAGGCCAAGTCATCGCCTTGAGCTCGTTGTTGTGAACAATTCTTCAACCATTTTTGCAGTGGGCAGGGAGCATTATCTTGCTGAAAGAGGCCTCTGCCAACAGGGAATACAGTGAACTTTGGGTGTGCTTGGTCAGCAATAATGTTTAGGTAGATGTCATAGTCATGTCCAGATGAACTTCCAAAACCCAAAGTTTCCTAGCAGAACATTATATCACCTCCTCCGGCTTAGCTTTTTTCGCATAGTGCATCCTGGTGTTTCCTTGGCCCACCTTTGGTAGGTCCTGATCACTGCAGATCGGGAACATCCCACAAGAGCTGCAATTTTGTAGTTGGACTGACCCAATTCAAATCCTTACACTTGCCCATTTTTCTTGTTTCTAACACATCAACTTCAGGGACAAAATGTTCACCTGCTGTCTAATATCTCCCACCCAATGATCGGTGCCATTGTTAACAACATAATCAATGTTATTCACTTCACTGTTGAGTGGGTATAATGCTGTGGCTGATCGGTGTATGTTTTTGTTTTGGCAGTGTTAATCTTCAGCGCCCTAAAAACTCCTCAATGTCTTAGTGATAGAATCACATGTACAGGCGTAAAACTCCGCAAACAGAATCACTGCTGTTGGATTATGTTCAACCATGGAATTACTCTGGAGGTCAATTGTGAACCGTGTTGTTCTGAATCACCTGGCAAATCACGAAAAGGTTTCTGTTCTAATCTGTCTGTATTTGATGCCTGTTTTGTGCCACCGCATTAATCAACACAGTTTCTTACCTAAAAGCAGTGTCTATCGGCATGTACTTATGTGTACTGTTATTTGATAAGTTTTGCCAAAAAGAAAAGGGAAGCAGCACTGTATTTTTAATGGTCATCGGATTTAGTGTACAGATGGCGCTTATGATGCTTCAGCCAGGAATTGAAAATGGTTGCAATATCGCCCCCTGGTGTCTCCAACTAGTAGCATTACTGTATGCAGTTTCACAGTTTAGCCTCAGATTTTTGCTTCCTTCCCGAGCATTTATTGCACTTGTTTTTTTTTTTTTTTTTTTTTTTTTTTTTACAAAATGTATGAACAAATAGGATCCCAGAGAAATAAAATAATATTTGCACCAACTTGGCTTTTTGTTCTGGATTATGTTTTAAAATGGTTATTTATTAGAGGAAGGTTAGAAGGTCTAGAAGTGAATGAATGTCAAGTCAGTTTAGTAGGAGTTTTAGTGTGGAGTCAGAAAAAAGTAATAACATTAATATTGATTAATGACATTCTGTAACTTTTCTATATTTCATGAATTAAACACTATTTAAAAATAAATTCATTATATATGCATACTTTGTATTTTCAAATGTACACCTTAAGCGATATTTTTTGGTCTCAGATTTTAGTTGTCTCTTTTGCAAAGCAGGATTTAGGGTGAAAACGTCAGCTTGTATGATACAAATTCAGTCAGAATGATACCTTTCACACCTTTTTATTTGTTTATTTAAATTCTAATGGCAAATTAACCAATCATATGGCAGCAGCAAAAAAATAAAAATTCTTTTTTTCCCCATTCCAATGATTCATGTGAACATTAACTAAAGCTGCTGGCCCATAACTGCATGGGTCTAAGCATTGCACTGATGATTCTGGTTCCAGATGATTGGCTGATTAGATAATTGCATGAATTAGTAGATGGACAGGCGTACCCACGAGGTGAACCTGATAAACTGGAAACTATGTCCGGATGCCTGTTCTGTTCTGCTCAAAAGGTCATGAGTTCATCTCCCAGCAGAGCAAATCATCTGTTAGTGCTGAGCATTTAAACCCTCAACTGCTCATGTGTATACATGAAATGAATGGATAAGCTAAATGCAAATATAAAAACGCACATCTCTCAGAATCGAGGATTCAAAGCACTGACTGTAATGACTGTCTAAACGTTTATTCAGACAGACAGCTCGAAACGCGTCGGAAACAGGTGCAGTATCTGGTTTTATTTCCCACATGTATTATGGTAAATCCCGCCTCCTTAACCTAAAGCAGCGCCATGATTGGATGGTTCTGAGCTGTCAGTTAGGTCAGCCGTGCTGCCTTCAAGTGCTCTCTGAATCATCGAGTTGCCAACCTAAAAGTCTCTTCAGCGTTTTACATTATGCGATTTTTGCTGTCTTAACAGATTTACTACTAATCACATTGTGCGGGATGATCTAAGTAAATTATTTTTTAAATAATATCTATAGCTGTATAATATGTTGTGCATACCAGAATAATCAATAAAATCTATTTTATTAAGCATAAAGCAAATTACATCATCGAGTTTGACAAAAGCATTCTTCAAAGTGAGGCTTTGTAATATTTTCATTCGTATATAAATTTACTATATATTTATTACTGGTCTGATAAGGGGTTTTGAGGCCCCGTATTCGAAGTCTGCATTCCCTCGAACAAACACTAGGTGGCAACACAGGCGCAGGTTTAAAAATTTAAACAATAAATAAATCAATTTCGCTCATATTTCCCCAACATTTGATTTAACAGTAAATATTCTATGTCATTTATTTTTTAATTAACTGAATACGCAAAGATAAGTTTATGTTTTAATATTTTTCTAATTTGCATACCTGGGGCAAATTGTACAGCATAATGACATCTTTTGTCATTAAATCAACATATTTCTTAATTAACTCATCTGGTCATTTTTGCCATGGTGTAGTGAAGAACCAGAGGTCAGAATCACGACGTTGTGTGTCCCTAAATACACAATAAATATAAATAAATGCAATATAGTTCACAAACTGCCCGTACAAATGGTTATATAGCATATCAGCTGTACTTATTTTTTACATACTGTACCCATATACACATAATTATATCTACATATGTACATTTTGTTCGGTGTGTTATCTTGACTAGTTTACTGAGCACCACCTGTAGGATTATAGAGGAACTGCAATATTTTACCCCGTCAAAAGCAAACATACACAAGTGGGATGGGCTATGTATGTCTATTTCTGGTCTGCAGTGTTCAGGACCTACCAAAAGTCCCATCCATCCCATCAAATCCATTGATGGAAAATGGTGAACTGACGACAATGTCATGGCCAGCCAAGGCTTACTGGTGTACATGGGAAGTGAAGTCTGGCTCGTGTTATCTGATCCCATAGAAACACTAGTGTAGATACATATAATAATACAATACAATAATGGCGATAAATTAATTGCCACACAAAAGTATCGCGATACATCACTGAATCGGTTCTTTCTCCCCATCTCTACTACCTATTGCATTGCCTGTGAATATGCCCCCCCATATTATGTATACATTTAACCATACATTAATTTCATTAGCTTTGTTCATGTACTTTGCAGAATAACTGACAATAAAGCTTAAACTAATTACTAAGGTTAAACTAGCTGCCTAACCTAACATGAACTAGACACTCGAACTAAAGTACTCGTACGACTCCGCCGATTTTAAAGGTTCAAGTACGGGAGCTTGTGAACGCGGCACACGCTTACTGTACCGCTAACGCCACGAGTCTTGCGCAGGGAGGGAGGCGGGGCTTTTTGTCGGAATACGGGTGGGAAAAGGAACGCGGCGCCGGCGCCGTCCTATGGAGGTTTGCCCATATTACAGCCTTCTCCGGTATCCCGTCATTCTCATGTTTATTGTCATACGGTGAAAAATGGCGGACGAGAACAGCAGTACTCCTCAAGCCCATGGCTTTGCGGAGAAGCTGAAGTCGTGGCTGTCGTGCTCGTGGACGTACGTGTGTGCGGTTTGGTTCGCCATGGTGCTGACGATGATTTACGTGCTGCGGAGTCCGCTGAAGCTCCAGGAGTCCGTGGCTGCCGGTAATGTTATAAAACAACAAGCTGCTGATGCTAGGCGCGCGCACGGCTAGCGTTAACGTTACAGCAGCCTGGCTAGCGTTAGCGCGTGCCACTGTGGGCTGCGCGAGAGCACAGCAGCTCAGTAACGGCTCCCTCGGCTGTATTTAAAGGGTCAGGGTTAATAAAGTCGGAGGGTCGGGGGGCTTTGTGTCGCTAACGGTAGCCTGCTAATGCTCACTGTCTTACTGTAGGAACCGAGACTTGTGTCTGTGTGTACACTCATTCAACTGCATGTGTCAATGTGGAAGCTTATTCGTGAGGACAGAAATGTCTCTGTGTGTCTCTGTCTTTAACAGTCAACTAAATGAACACGTTCTTCTTCCCCTTTTTTGTCCTCCAGCATCCATGTTTTTGAACACTCTTACACCCAAGTTTTATGTTGCGCTCACAGGAACCTCCTCTCTCATCTCTGGTCTTATACTGGTAAGAATCCTCTTCACTAGGAAACACATTATTCACTGTAACATACAGCTCTTCACAGCACTATGGGAATCAGGCTGATCTTTAGCTAAAGTTTCTTTCTCTCTCTCTCTCTCTCTTGCTCGCGCTCTCTGGAGTTTTGCTTGGTCCTCTGGTTTCACTGGTTTTCTCCCACTCCTCCAAAAACACGCTGTTAGACAGACTGGTTTCGCAAAATTAGACCAGTGGTCTCCCAACCTTTTTTGTCACCACAGACCAGTTTTATATAAGACAGTGTGCCATGGACGGGCCATCGTGCAAACGTAACAAAGCATAATAAAGTGCATACTAAAAACAACGTACTGTTTCATAACACAGAATCAGTGTGAGCCCTGAGCTTGTTTTGACGAGGCAATCCCATCTAGGAGTGAAAGGAGACAATGACACCCAAAGTCTGTTCCTCATGTTTAGTCTGCTCTGTTATTTTGTTTTCGTTGCTGTCACTGCAGACAACCTGCTTCACAAAGGTAGAAATGAAAGCAGGGTTTTCAGTGCTTTTGTGGGGATCTCAGGATATTCTGCCTTAATTAGAATCCAGATCGTTGGTAAAGTTGACGTTGTCACAAACATACTTTTAAGGTCGCATCTGTCATACAAAGCAGGTTTGGAGAATGTGAATCACCTGTTGCAATAAACCTGTAATTTAGGTCGGATTCTTGGCATTTTCTTTTAAACGCAGCTTTCTTTTTGTTGGCAGTCTCAGAGTCATCATTGGGTATTTTCCCTTTTTCAAAGAAGCTCTCCAAAGATGTTTGTTTTTTATTCATTTAGCTAGAGTTAGCTTGTAACATTAGCTTAATTTTAGCATGCATCAAAACAGCAAGAGAAGTGTGTAGGAGGTACAGACAAAAGCAAATAGGAGATAATCTATTTTTTTTTACAATAAAACACTCTACAGACTCCAATAGTCAATAAAATGGAAATAAAAATTAATATTTTTCATTCTTTTTGGGTGGCCCAGTACCGCTATGGCATGGTGGTTTATGACAAGTTTATGTTAGTATAGTCACTTTCATGCTGAGATTGTGCAATAAAGCTGCCTCCTGACATGCAACCAACATTCGCTTGCCTTTGGTAAGGCACACTGAACCAACGTAAGGCCACCTCAGTGTGTGCTTTTAAAAAAGATTAGAAAGAGGCATATAGTGTAAAATTGGTCAGCATGTAGTGTGCTGCGAAACCGGTCAGAGTGTAGTGTGAAATATAACATGTTCATCAGAAATGCTGTGCATACCTTAGTTTTTAAAAATAATAAACCCTAACAATCTGTTTCTGTTTGATGGTGAAATCCTGGACCTTGCTTATCCTTGATCATTAGCTTCCTTATACTTGTTTTGTTTGTTCCTCTACAAAACTTTACTGTTTTTAGACCTGCCGGTGTGAAAATGTCACACCTCCTGGGCCACAATGGCGGGTCTCCCTCAGATCTACACAGATCTCACTTCGCCCCACTACCGTCGTAAAGACACAATATTCTGTCTTTGTGTCTTTTACATAGAATGGTTAGGTGTAACTAAGGTTCAACACTTCCACCTTCAACAGGCTGTGTGAAAGAGCCTAATGAGTGTGTGTGCGTGTGTGGTGCCCTGTGATGATCCGCTGCTGGATCTGGGTGTCTTCCTTGCTTGCACCCAGTGCTCTCTGTAGAAACTCTACAGCCACTGCAGCTGTGACCAGAATAAAGTGATTCCTGTACATGATTTAATTCCTTATACCCAAAAAGAGATTTTTCGATTTCTCAGCTGTTAGACAGAATGAAACATCAGGATCTGTAATGCTGGCTGGAAACACTTCTACGAGAGAGCTTTTGATTTATTTTTGTATTTATTGATTCATACAGTCACTCGCTCATTTATTCTGGTCAGGATGGTACACTGGTATAAAAAAAAAATTGTACAGGTCCATATCGCGATTCAGATTTTTATGCTAATTTTTTTTATTGTGTAGTACTAGTTCTAAGGCATCGTGGATGGTACACCAGTCCATCACAGACGCAGGCACAATTTAGTGTGCTGGCATATTTTTTGGAAAGTGGAAGGAAGCCAGAGAACCCAAGGGAAAGACTGGATTTCTATGAACCGAAAAAGAAAACAATAAATGAAGAAATTATCACGTGAAATATCTCTCTCAGTTCCACTACCTACATCTTTTTTTTTTTTTTGTCTCCGACTCAGATCTTTGAGTGGTGGTACTTCAGAAAGTACGGCACGTCCTTCATTGAGCAAGTGTCCGTCAGTCATTTGCGTCCCCTCCTCGGCGGTGTGGAGACCAACAGCTCAGCAAGTCTCTTCTCCTCAGCTAATGGAGAAGTGGAGCAGCGGCCCAGTGTCTCAGGTAGCCATAAACACAGCTGTAAGAGCATGCTGTATTCCTCGCACTGCACTAGCAGTGCACTGCTGTGAGAAACATCATCTTGTGTCTAAAGGAATAGCTGTAGATACACGTGTATTGAGTTACACATCTAGGGCAGGCGAACAGAGCTGTCAGGTGTAGAATGGGAAAGGTTTTTTTTTTTTTTAAACAATGTTTAGCTTTTTTAAGATGGATGATTTATTGATCACAAGGGAAATTTCAAAGGCAACTTATGCACACAACATATTGCACCATTGCTGTGATGTAAATATTACCAGTCATAGATTGTTGAACCATTGGTTAGGTAATTAGTTTTCATTAAAATGGCTAATTTGGGCATGTGTCTGTTTCCAGAGTGTAAAGTATGGAGGAACCCCCTTAATCTGTTTCGAGGTGCAGAGTACAACAGGTAAGCTCTCGTCATTTCTGTCATCAGTTTTCTGTGTCTTACATCCAGCCTTTTTGTTGTGTATAGATAGCAGTCACCCATCATTCCTCTTTCTTCTCCAGGTACACATGGGTGACGGGTAAAGAGCCTCTGACTTACTATGATATGAATCTCTCAGCACAAGACCACCAGACCTTCTTTACTTCAGATACACAACAACTCAAACCAGAGGATACTGGTTAGTTTCATCTTTTTTAGTCTTTAAAGCTGTAGAACATATTTACTTCATGACTCGTTTACAGTCTGTACAGATGGCAGTCGGTCAAATTGTGTGTCTGTCTGTGTGTGTAACAGTGATGCAGAAGGCCTGGCGAGAGAGGAATCCTCAGGCTCGTATCAGAGCTGCATATCAGGCTATTGAGCTCAACCATGAGTGAGTAATAACACATTAGTTCATATGCATGTTCCTCTTTCCTTCTTTTACACACCTCGTTATTGTTTTCTATATAGTTGGCTGCTGAGCTCTGTCTCTGTTTTATTATGGTGTTTATATATATATTCAACTTTCCATTAATGTGCTTGGATACAGCACTCTGTGAACAGCCAGCCCACTGAACCAGACTGAGAGACCATTTAAAGGCTCAGGAAACCTTTGCAGGTGTTTTGAGTTAATTAGCTGATTAGAGTTTGACACCATTAGTCTCCAATATTGAACTTTTTACAATATTAAAATTTTTCTGAAATACTGAATTTTGGGTTTTTATTAATTGTAAGCTATAATCATCAAAATTAGAAGAAATAAACACTTAAAAATATCAGTCTGTGTATAATGAATCTATATAATAAGTTTAACTTTTTGAACTGAATTACTGAAATGAATCAACTTCGATGATATTCATATTTATTGAGACCTGCACCCATGTACTGTATATATACTGTATATACTGTATGTTGAATGTAACTATGAACTGTGGGCATGATTGGTTAAGTTCAGCATACATTTGCGTATCAGCATTGCTTTTTAATATTGCCACGCTATCAGTTGTTAATTTCATGTAAATTCGATAGCTATGTAAAATGTTTTTTATTTTTATTTATTGTCTCATTCCACTGTTTATTTTTTTATTTTGTTTTATTGTTCTCATCACTTATTATTATTTTTTTAATAACATTTATTTTAACAAGATTGCCAGAAAATAGGAAGCTATTGTTCTGATGATGGAGAGGTAGCTGTCATGTTTTCACTGAAGGCAGTATTTCAGCCTTAAATCCGCATGTAAATTTGTTCAGATGTGCTGCAGCGTACGTGCTCCTGGCTGAAGAGGAAGCCACTACCATTATAGAAGCTGAGAGACTTTTCAAACAAGCACTAAAGTTTGGTACGTGAAGTACACATACACACACTTTTGCTCACTTAGCCCACGTGATATTCTGGTTACAATTATGCTATCTGCTTTGCTTAATCAGCTGGGAAAGACACAAATCTTCTGGTGTACATCAAGCGCAGATTGGCCATGTGTGCCCGAAAACTTGGACGCATCAAAGAGGCAGTAAAGATGATGAGAGATGTAAGACCAATGTTTATACTTTGCATGCAGGTTTTGCAGAGGAGATTTGCCTGCAGTATAGGTGGTTTGGGACGTGATTAAGTGTTCTTGTTTGCATATTTTGAAAAATACTTATTTTACTCAGACTGTGAAGCACGAAACGCTCGTGAATTTTATTACACGGTGCACTGATAGTCATTCATTTTCCTTCTGCTGGTTTGGATTGGCTTTATTGTGATTTTTGTCTTTTCTTTCATAGTTAATAAAAGAATATCCCTTACTTGGAATGTTAAATATACATGAGAACCTTCTAGAAGCATTATTGGAGCTACAGGCCTATGCTGATGTCCAAGCAGTTTTAGCAAAATATGATGGTAAGTTGAAGAAGCATTGTGGTTTGATGTCTTATAGCAACGGTCTAGATCCGGGGTACTCAATAGGCGCATCCGGACCCAAATACGGTTAAATCTGGACCGACGCCAAAACTAACATGCTAATTTAATCATAATCCAAATGAGTTCTCAATGAAGTGCGCAACTGTGTTTCCGCGCGATATATCTTTGA